>VDFB02037926.1:133634-197126 GCA_007258455.2 Sequoia sempervirens | reverse complement strand
AACCTCTCCCCCCCTCTGACGCGAAATCCAAGGCCACCCACAAAAAAAATTTCCTACCCATTTTTTCTTTCGTCGTCCCGGAGAAAACCCATGTCTTGAAATTTTCAAAATTTATCGAAAAATCATATTTTTGAGGGTTTTGATTTTTACACCAAAACATCCGAGGGCCATAACTTTTGACTCGGGTGTCCGTTTGAGCTGAAATTTGATGGGTGGTTGCATTTTGAGCTAACGAGTGGATTCCCAACGAGTTTCTTAGAAACTGGTTGGAGCCCGTTTTGACCCATTTTTGGGGCCTCAAACTTTCATCTTGACCCCCAAAATCCCAATTTAATGTTTTTTGAAAAATTGTTTTCGCTCATAACTCAAAATACATATCTCGAATCTAGGAGGTTAGTTGGCAATTCATCCTATCTCACCAATGGGTATTTCTCAGAACAAATTGGGACTCTCAAACATACGAGCATGAAGTTTCCTAAAATGGCAAAATTTGACAATTTTTGAAAATTGCCAAATTTGGAAAACTCTGATTGTCAACACTTTATGCCCTTTCAACCTCGGAACTGGGTGTAGAATCCATCCAATCACATCCCCCAGTCATTCTAGTCTTCAATTCAATCCTCATCTGAGCTTTCATCTTATCCCAATCTGAGCTTAATCAAAACCCTAATCTGAGGTTTAATCCATCTGCAGTCAAGATCTTTGGATATCGAATAAAGTCTTAAGATCCCTCCATCCATCTTCCACTTTGTTCTATTCATCCAGTCTAATAAATCCATTCACCCATTCCATGTAACCATTCATCTATTTCGAACCTCCCTCTATCCTCTCAAAACTTCCTCAAGCCTCTTGTCATCTCAAACATTCATCAAACCTCCTTCTATCATTTCAAACTCTCATTCAATAATCTTGATCAATCATTTACTCATTATGAGTAATCTTCCATCTTCTCCATCTCCTATCCTTTCTCATCATTCATCTATCTATTCTATCATCCTCCCAATTCATCTTTTGATTATTTAGCTAACTATTCCATCCCAGAGCTTCATGATCTGCACTCTCCCCATATAATCCAACGTCATCTATCTTATCGTCATCACTTCTGCTTCTTTTGCACATCTTTTCTATCTCATTGTTCATCATCTCATCATTCATCTATCTATCCTGTCATCCGCCCACTTCATCTTTGATGATTTGGATAACTATCCCATCCTTGAGCTTTGTCTAGTCACTATCCTCCAATCCACTCCAATAGGTCTATGTTGTTCCATCATCAGTCTTCATTGTCCACTTTGTCCCTTTATCACCTATCATCAATCTTTCTACTTTGTCCATCCTCTATCATCTATCATATTACATCCATCATCGATCGATACTGTCCACTTTTCTCCTGCTCTCCATCCTATCTTGGTCATCCATCAAAATCTCCATCGTGGTCTATTGTCAGCCTTTTGTCGAACTGCGTTGCCACTGCACTTTCACGTAGGCAAGGTCGATCACTTGATCAGCCCCTGGGGCTCCTTTATCATCTCTCGTCTATCATTCCATCATCGGTCTTTCTACTTTGTCCTTTATCATCTATCATCAGTCTTCAACCATTGTTGCTATTGTCTGTCCTGTCTTTACCCTCCATCGAAGTCTCTTATCTTGTGTCATGTCTCTCGTGTCGTGTCCTCAAGCTATGCCTTCATTTCATTGGTTCTTAACAAACAAAATCCACTTGTATCATCATATCCAATCGGTTTTGAATATCCTGCATCATATCTATCAATCTTTTACTATAGTATCCATCATCGGTCTCAACAGGATGCATCCTTCCTAACAGACCTCATCAATCCCATCCATCCCCTTGATTGATCCTATGGCAAAGGACATTTGAAATTAATTGTGATCTTTTGATGCTTTTGGCTTTTGTTTATCATTTGAGCTCCCTATCATCACTTGTCATGGTCGCCTTGATCCATCATATCATGGTGTACTTTGACTAGTCAACATAGGGGTGTATCTTGATCTTTTGTTTGTCTTCTCGGTTGTCCCACGTAGTACCCACCAAGATCCCTGAGGTCTTGTGTTACGCTGGGGCATCCTTGTGTGCTTGTGGTTATCCCAATACCTGGCCCGACCAAGGTCATCGTGACTTTGGGGTGTTGGAATAGCCTTCTTGTTTGTTATGTTTGTTTTCTGCATTAGACACTAATCCGCCTTGGTTCTTCATACCCTGGCGTCTTGTGTCTTATGCTATAGCAAAAATCAGTGCTCCGATGATGGCAAATTGCATTTAGATTGCATTTCATCTCTCATCCTCAAATCCCCCCCATCCATTCATCCTTCATCACACTCCCCTCCCCATCTTCCATCACATTGCATCATCTTCTTCAACTCCCCTTGCATCACCTCATCCATTTCGAGAGCCCACCCATGTTCTCCTGAACCCACATGTCCTCTCGAGGGGGCATCCTTCATCCCTAACTTTCATCTTTACCCCCATCATCTTCCTTCCTAGTCACTTCTTTGAATGACTGGGGCATCTTTTCCAATTTAACCATCTTCTTCTAGATTCTATGTTTTAATATTCTTTGAAATGATGCTACTTCGTAACACCATCTCAAAGAGGGGCAAAATGTAGATGTCTAAATTTGGACACTTAATTTATCCAAATTCATCCCCTTTCATCTTATTTTCGTTAATTAAGTAATACTACTATTATTTAATTAATATCTTTAATTCTGCCAAATCCCTAAGGTACTTAATCAATAATACCTTATCTCTTTAATCCTCCTTCCATCAATTGAATTAAATAAATATTCCATTTATTTAATTCCCCTCATGTCACATCCTCCATCATTTTAATCTAATCTTAATCCTTCTTCTAATCCCATAATTAGGATGTGCACATGCCTAATCCTTGATTAGATGTGTCACATCCTCCAACTTTGCAAGTTGGCCTCTAATCTCTCTTAGCCACCTAACCCTCCTCTAATCCTTCATTACTCTTCCCCATGTGATCTTTGACTTGTCACATCAAGTCACATGTGAGATCTAACCCTCTTCTAATCTTCATTAATTAATCTAATCAACTACTTGCACAATCCTAATCACCCCCTTTAGTCAACTCTCCCCATCCCCCAAGGAATTTTTAATTCCTTTTATTTATCCTAGGCTTCTCTCTTCCCCATGTGAATTTTTAATTCACCTTTTAATCCCCCAATGCACCCTTTGAATTTAAAATTATTTCCCATCTCCCCATAAGGATATTTGAGGAATTTTTAATTCCTCACTTGTCCTCTCACCCACATGGGGACAAGGACCTCCTTTATGAGGAGATCTTGTCCAATCCCAAGGTACTTTGTACCCCTCTCCATGTCATGTCCTTGTCCTTCCACCTCATGTCCACTTCACCTTTTAGGGCTATCTCACATGCCACATGTCAAGATGTGAGGGCTTGTGAGTTCTCAACTCACTTTAGCCCTACATCTTGGTATTTGGTGGATCAATCTCAACCGTCCATTTCCCCTAGGATTTTCCAAAAATCCTATAAATCCCCCCTCTTTTCTCTCATTTTGGGGGGATCATTTTGTGTAGCCAAACTCTTGCAGTTTTGTTTCTCAACCAACACTTAGTCATTTTCACATTTTCATCCACTTGCATCCATCTTCACATCCTTATCTAGCTTGCATCTTGCCATCCAAGGAGCATACACATCCAAGATCGAAGGGGCAACCAAAGGATCGACTCAACGCAAGGTATAAAGTTCCATTTTGTGGCTTTGTCTTGTTTTGTTTCCAACTTAGGCTAATCTCGAAGTGTAGGTTGTTTTAGTTGTTTATTCGTGCTCTTTAACTTGTTGCTTGCTTTCTAACACCTATTTCGACCTATCACATACCCATCATATTGCCACTTTTTGGCCCATCATGATCCTGCACATACCCTTAGCTATTCAATGATGTAATTTTTTTCACTTTTTGACAATGTTAAGCCTTTCATCTATACTTTCTTTTGTTTGTCTCTTTTTTTGAAAAAAGTAACACGTTTGGTGTTTTTTTGTTATAAAATAACCATTCATCAAAATTTCAAATAAATTACATTTTAAGAAAATAGACTCCATTCTACATTTAAAAAAACATTCAATTAGTTTCCAAAATTTTTAGGGGTAGCACGACCAAAATTTTATTTTTCAGGAAGTTTCCACTTAGAAAATTAGTAAAAAATCAAATATTCTTCAAAAAATTATTAAAAAATTGTGCATCAACTACATATTGTTAGCTAATTTCTCACCGGAGTGATTTTACAAATACTAAAAAAAGTTCACCATGCTAGGGACGTACATAAGTTGTTATGTTATGTTTTTTTGACAAAAACAACACCAATTTGTGTACGTCCCTCTTTTGAAACCCTTAATATAAACCATTTTCAAAATAAATTAGTAGTTTAGAAAGTAGACTCAAAGAACTTTGATCCTCATTTTTGTCAAGCATATCAAAATTTTGAGTGTAACTATCCTCAATTTCACATCCATGGTTAGTATTTCCTGATTTCAGAAAAAAAAAAGTGGTCATTTAAGCCCCCTTTTTAGCCCCCCATCTTTTTGCACTTACCCTAATGTTACTAATTAACATATCATTTTCAAAAATATGAGAAGTAGAAGAACTAAGAACAATTCTACTTGAACATTTTCCACAAACTGATATGTTGTTTATAACAAAACGATGTTGTTTATAGCTAAGAAAATATTGTTTATAACAAAACAGTGATGTTTGCAGCTAAACAAATACTGTTTATAACAAAACAATGTTTTTTGTAGCTAAATAAATAATGTTTATAACATAACAATGCTATTTTTAGCTAAACAAATATTGCTTATAACAAAATGATGTTATTTGCAACTTAACAAATATTGTTTATAATAGAACAATGTTGTTTCCAGCTAAACAAATACTGTTTATAACAAAATGATGTTGTTTATAGCAAAAAAAATATTGTTTATAACAAAACAATGCTATTTGTGGCAAATCAAATATTGTTTATAACAAAATAAATACAGTTTGCACTAGTTTACAAACTACTATGTGAATATGTCCTAATATCAGTTTCAAGATATCCAGTTTATCATATGAACAATCAATGTTCTATCTTTTCAACTAAGTAATTTATTAAACAATACTATTGTCCCTTATATGCAACCAAGAGAATTGCATGAAAATCTTGTCGTATCCAATCACATATTAATTAGAAGTAGTTATATTACTATTTTAGGTTAGAAGATCCCCAATTCTTTTAAAAAGAATGACTATTGTGGATTTAAATTCAAGCTACTGTTGTTAGATAGCAATGATTATAAGTCAAGTGACTGTTTGGTTTTAATACCATCATAATCGTTGGTCGAATCCTGAAGAAAGGTCGATAGTTGGCTTACAAGTTTGATAACCGATTGATGAATCGTACTCTTAATATCATTCTAAGAACGATTGGTGTAAGAAAATGGAAAGGTAAAGTCATCTAATGAGTGCATCACATGAATGAAAAGAGAATGGTGATTGTTCCAAAGTACAAATAAATTCATGAGCAATAGTAAATTGTGATCAATCTTAACGATCAATGCCCACATAATTAAATGAAAGAATGTATTCATTTCCCCATCATTCGAGGAGAACAAGTCAATGACCATAATTAACAGTGACATAAAGATATATGTTCATCATTCTATAAATGATAAAAGAAACCTTCACACCCATTCAGGTGTCCCAACTACTTGGCCTAGCCGATAGGAAAAAAACCATCAATAATTAGAGAATATAATAGCAGGATAAAATCAAATTCCCTTTAAGTGGAAACAACGATGATTCCAAATCATTCAAAGCAAAACAATAACTTTGGCTATCAAAATTCATCCAATTAACCTTGAAAAGGTTAATATCTTACATACATGACATTAGGACTGTGGTAATATAAAGAAATTCATACAAGGCATAACCAAGATCGATCAATGATGTCGATAAAAGAAAATGTAAAGTTATGGTGCATGCTCTGGTATGAAACAAGATGCAATTTGTAGAGAATGGGTATCATATGTTTTTCCAACTAAATTGAATGAAATCAACATCTAAGAAGGAAAAATGATGGTTTCAAATAACTTGCAACACTAAAAAATAATTCATATTCAGCAACAAAAAAAGATATTTACCTCTATTTGTGGATTTTCTTGGCTCGTCCCTACTTTTCCCCAATGAGTCAATGCCACTGCTTTCCTTTTTCTTGATTTTCTTGATACCACTACTAGACCCCTATCAAATCTTCCCCAACTATTTTGTGTTTCTAAAATGGAATAATGCATGTTGCCTTCTTATTTGCAACATTATGGGGCCATTTCATTCATAATTTTCATTAATTCAGTCACCCACTATTTCAAATTCAAATATTTTCCTTAAATTCAATTACAGGCCATGACCTCATGAGATTTTCTCATGATTTTTTTTTATTTCCATCAATATGATAGTGATAATTTCAGTTCCAAATTTGATGCTTAAGGAATATAAATATAAATAAATATTTGTGTGTGTGTGTGTTTGTTTATAGATGTTTATATGTTCATATATCAAAATTTAAATAAAAATGAATTTTTATTTTATTTTGAGCATCAATGTATAAATGAAGTGGATTTTCTTATCCTTTAGATAAGCTTTTCCAAAATACATACATTCATTAATGTGCTATGTCATGCTATCATTTCTTTTACATTCTAAAAAAACAAGATCAAGATAGATAATTAAATAAAAATTCACATGCATTTCATTTCACAAGTATATCCTTTCACTCATCAAATCATTTCAATTTAGATAATTAATATAATTCTCCTATATGAATTTCAAATGCAGTTATCATGCCATTTTTGTGGTGTGCGCACCCAGATTCCATCAAGCTTATCGTTCAATCTGGGTAAATGATCCTACTTCAACCATTTTCTCATCCTCAACTTGTCATCTTGCAATTGCACACACTTGCACTTACACACTTCATCAGTAATGTTCAATCCTGATAAATTGTAAGATAGTTCGAAAGATCACATAATCAATGATGGTCAACTTCTTTGAAAATTTTCAAAAATATCAAAATTTTCATTCAACATATTGAATTTCCTCAATAATTCAATTTACAATATTATAATGTAAATGCAATAAAAATTGGGTTATGACATCCTTCCCCTCTTGGAAGAGACATCGTCCTGATGTCTACTTAATCAAAATTAAAGCATATATGTCTGTTTCAACATTATAATATTCAATCTAAAATTTTCAAACAAAATTATCAAGAGTTTCTTTCTAAGAAAGTGAATGTGGGAAGGAGCATTCTATTTCTTTTGCATCCTCCTAAGTAGCATTGTATTTTGAATATTGTCCCCATTGGACATTAAACTAAGCAATTTCTCTGCTCTGCAACTTAACATTGTGTCTATCCAGGATTCTAATGGGCTTGAATAGCACCACTCCTGGGTCCTATACCTACAAGGATTACCAATCAAACACATGAGCTACATCAGGATGATATGGATTAAGCAAAGAAACATGAAACACATTATGAATTCAAGCTAGAGTAGGTGGCAAAGCAAGTCTATAAGCAACTGGGTTGATCACTTCCAAGACTTCAAACATACCCACATATCTCGGGGCCAACTTGGAAGACTTTCTAAAGGAAATAGAAATTTTATGGGGCTTGACTCTCAAGAAAACTTTATCTACTTCCACAAACTATCTAAGAGTTCTATTGTTGTCAACATAACTTTTCTGTCAATTGGCCACCTCCTTTAGATTGCTTTTAATAGCTCATTTTTTCTTCCATATCCTTGAGCATTTCAGGTCCTACTATGATCCTATCTTTCAATATATCCCAAATGATAGGTTTTCAACACTTCCACCTGTAAAGAGCTTCAAACAGTGCCATAGCTAGGGATGTGTGATAAGAGTTATAGTAAGAAAACTCTACCAACGGTAAGTATTCTTCCCACTTATACTGTTGGTTCATGTAGTACATTTGGAGGAGGTCTTCGACTACCTAATTCACCCTCTCTATCTACCCACCAGTTTGAGGATGATAAGACAAGCTAAAATTTAACTTGGTTCTCAATGCGACATTCAGGGTCATCCAAAATATTGATGTCATCTAGGTTTCTCTATTAGAAATGATAGTCTCTAACACTCCATGCAAGTGAAAGATCTCTTGGATAAACTTCTTGTCCAAGTTCAATGATCCATCCTTAAGGTTTCCTAGAATTAAGTGTGCCACCTTGGTCAACTTAGTGATCACAACCAAGATAACATCATGTCGATTCTTACTCAAAGGTAACCCTTGTATGAAGTCCATACTAATCACCTACCATTTATACTCAAGTATGTCATGAGGATACAATAGCCCTGCTGGATGTGCATGCTCAACCTTGACTTGTTGGAACTCTAAGCATCTGGCTATGTAATCATGTACATCCTTCTTGAGTGTAGGCCAAAAGTATAGAGTTCTCAATTCTATGATCATCTTCGATACTCCAACCTAGCTGATAGGAAAAAAAACCATCAACAATTAAAGAATATAACAATAGGATAAAATCAATTTCCCTTTAAGGGGAAAAAATGAAAATTCCAAATCATTCAAATCAAAACAATAATTTTAGTTATCGAAATCCATTTGATTTAAAACCTTGAAAAGGTTAATATCTTACATGCATGACATTAGGATTGTGGTAATATAAAGACATTCATACAAGGCATAACTAAGAATAGTCAATGTTGCCAATAAAAGAAAATACAAAGTTATGATGCATGATCTAGGATGAAACATGATGTGACTTGCAAAGAATGGGTATCATATGTTTTTCCAACTAAATCAAATGAATTCGACATCTGGGTATGTGCAGGATCATCATGGGCCAAAAAGTGGCAATATGATGGGTATGTGGCTGACGACTTTCTTTTTACCCAAAATTCATGAAACGAAAAGGGTTTTTAAAGGAGATTCTCAGCTTTCCACCAATATAAATTATGCTTTACTTTGAATTTAATAAGTAATTATTATTCATTTTCTATTCAAATTACGACTAAAGTCCTGATTGATAGGTTGGTTGAAAAGCATCTATAGCTTTCAAACGATATCACATTTTTTGAATCCAAAACATGTGTCACATTCTATGCTTCACATACTATTGGATTAAAAATAGAAAAAATGAATTTCATGAACTTTTGACCAAGTTAAGGTGGTTAGACAAGGAGTTTTTATATTTTTTAAAAGTTGTAATAAAAAAATCATAATCAGTTATTTACTTGGAAAAAAATTACAAAAAAATATGCATCACATCGGGACATGAGTCCCCTACTTATATCTATAATCTTATAAAAAAATATTATCATTTTATTGTGGTTATGGTGGTCAGACAGACACCTACTTATTTTTTCCCTGAAATTTAAGTACTATTGCATTGAAATTTCAAATTTTCATCAAATAGATTTTTTTTTTTTTTTAAACAAACCTAGTAGTTTAGAAACTGCATTAAATTTGCTACAGATTCTATTCTTACATATTTTTGAAATAATATAGATAACTTATTAAAAATTTTAAGTCAAGTTTCCTAACTCTAATTTTTCTGAATTTTTAGCCACTGAAGGGCCTATTTTTTCCATGATGATCCTGCATATACCCATCTAAGAAGGAAAAATGATGGTTTTGAATAATTTGCACTAAAAAATCATTCATATTCGACACCAAAACAAGAGATTCACCTCTGTTCGTGGCTTTTCTTGGCTCGTCCCTACTTTTTCCTAGTGAGTCAATGCCACTACTTTCCTTTTTCCTAATTTTCTTGATGCCACTGCTAGACCCCTTTCGAATCTTCCCTAAGTATTTTGTGTTTCTAAAATGGAATAATACATGTTTCCTTCCTGGTCACAACATTATGGGGTTGTTTCATTCATAATTCTCATTAATTCGGTTGCCCCACTATTTTAAATTTAAATATTTTCCTTAAATTCAATTATAGGCCATGACCTCATGAGATTTTCTCATTATTTTATTTGATTTCCGAGTATGTGCAGGATCATGATGGGCCAAAAAGTGGCGATATGATGGGTTTTGGTAGGGTATGTGGCTGACGACTTTTTTTTACCCAAAATTGATGAAACAAAAAGGGTTTTAAAGGATATTCTTAGCTTTCCACCAATATAAATTATTCTTTACTTTAAATTTAATAAATAATTATTATCTATTTTCTATTTGAATTACAACTAAAGTCTTGATTGATAAGTTGATTGAAAAATCTATATTTCTTAAGCAAAGATCACATTTTTGAATCCAAAACATGTGTCACATTCTATGCTTCACATACTATAGTATTAGAAAAAAAGGAAATAAATTTGATGAAGTTTTGACCAAGTTAAGGTGGTTAGACATACGAGTTTTTAATTTTTAAAATTTGTAATAAAAATTGATAATTAATTAGTTACTTGCAAAAAAAACTTACAAAAAATATGCATCACATCGGGACATGAGTCCTATACTTATATGTAAAATATTATTAAAAAAATTACCATTTTATTGTGGTTAGGGTGGTCAGATAGACACCTACTTCTTATTTTTTCCCAAAAATTTAAGTACTACTGCATTGAAATTTCAAATTTTCACCAAATATATATATTTTTTTAAATAAACCTAGTAGTTTAAAAACTAAATTCAATTTTTCACAAATTCTATTCTTACATATTTTTGAAATAATATAGATAACTTATTCAAATTTTTACGTCAAGTTGCCTAGCTCTGATTTTTCTGAATTTTTTGCCACTTAAGGGCCTATTTTTTCCATGATGATCTTGCACATACCCTTCCATTAATATGATAGTGATAATTTTGGTTCCAAATTTAATTCTTGAGGAATTTACATATATATATACATATACATACATATATATGTATATGTATGTATGTATGTATGCATGTATGTATGTTATATATATATATAACATACATACATACATACATACATATACATATATGTATATATATATATATATATATATATATATATATATATTATATATATATATATATATATATATATATATATATATATATATATATATATATATATATATACATATACATATATATATATATATATATATATATATATATATATATATATATATATATATATATATATATATATATATATATATATTTGAACATCAATTTTTAAATGAAGTGGCTTTTCTTATCCTTTAGATAAGATTTTCCAAAATACATACATTCATTTATGTGTCATAGCATACTATCATTTCTTTTAAATTATCAAAACACAAGATCAAGATAGACAACTAGATAAAATTCACATGTATTTCATTTCACAAGTATACCTTTTCAATCTGTACCATAGAAAAAAGGCAACATTCTTGATTTAGGGAATAAATTCATGATAAATTGGACTTAATAAGACCTTGATTTAGTGTTGTGAGGATTTTTATGCATCCACACTAGGTCTTGGACCCTTCCAAATTGAATAAAATGCTTTCATTGACATCTTGCGAAGGTGTTGTAAAGTCTTGTAAAGGACTTTCATGCTTTTCTAGAATCAATAAACCCATCTCCTCTTAATTCAACATTATAAAACATATTTAATTGCATCTTCACATCGATCTAGAATGCTTGTAAAATAAACTTAATGTTAATCTAGTGTTGTAATGTGTCCTACACACTCACATTGGATGTTGTGCATTTCTAGACTAAGTGGACCTCATTTTAGTGTTGTAAAGTGTATTTAATCATACTCTCACATTGAATTATGTGTCCCAAGCCCTAATTTACCTTTACATCATCATTAATAGGTCCCTATTACCCCATATTGTTCATCCCAAGGCATAAATTGATCAAATAACTGACAAAGTTTTCATTTAAACCTAATTTATGCATTCCCCAACAACCCAACTGGCAAATGGACTCCTCTAGGACTGATTTGCCATCTATGGTGAATGAGTCTCTCCCAAGTGGGAGTAATTCGCCCAAGGTAGTGAATGAGTCCCATTTGGGACAATTTTCACTTTTGAGCAGGAAAAAATAGGTTTTAAGTTTAAGGGTATGTGTAGGATCATCATGGAAGAAATAGGCCCTTAAGTGGCGATGAAAATTCAGAAAAATCAAAGTTAGGCAACTTGATGTAAAAAATTGAATAAGTTATCTATATTATTTCCCAAATACGTAAGAATAGAATCTATAGAAAATTGAATGTGGTTTCTAAACTACTAGGTTTATTTAAAATAAAAATCTATTTGGTGAAAATTTGAAATTTCAATACAACAATACTTAAATTTTAGGGAAAAAATAAGTAGGTGTTTGTCTGACCACCCTAACCATAATAAAATGAAAATATATTTTTATAATATTTTAGATATAAGTAGAGGACTCTTAGTCCTGATGTGATGCATATTTTTTTGTAATTTTTTTAAAGTAAAATTTAATTAATTATGATTTTTTTATTACAACTTTTAAAATATATAAAAACTCGTATGTCTAACTGCCTTAACTTGGTCAAAACTTCATGAAATTCAATTTATTTTTAATCCTATAGTATGTGAAGCCTAGAATGTGACACATATTTTGGATTCAAAAAATGTGATACCATTTGAAAGCTATAGATGTTTTTCAATCAGCCTATAAATAAGGATTTTAGTTGTAATTCAAATAGAAAATGAATAATAATTAAATTTATTAAATTCAAAGTATAGCATAATTTATATTGGTGGAAATTTGAGAATCTCCTTTAAAAACCCTTTTAATTTCATCAATTTTGGGTTAAAAAAAGTCGTCATCCACATACCCTACACATACCCATCATATCGCCACTTTTTGGCCCATCATGATCTTGTACATACCCTTAATTTTTCTTCATGTTGGCCTTGGGGTTCCAATTTATGGGAAAATAAGGTGAATTGCAAATAAAATCAAGTCTCTAAACCCTAATTTACATCTCTTAACTCATTCACAAATCTTTTATCATTCATTCATCATCTATCTTCTCTATCAAGTCAAGCAAGTTAGGGTTTCATCATTACAAGTCATCAAGAAAGATTTTAAAGACATTCAAGGGTAGAATCTTCCTTCATTTATGTAGAAATTCAAGATCAAATATCATGATAAGGTATTGAATCCATTATTGCATACTTCATTATATTCTTTCATCATTTTGGTTTAATTACCTAAAAGGGGTTTGACCAAGGCAAACCCCCATACCCTAACATTCAACATTTCTTTTTCTTGTCTTGTGCATTTGTAGATTTAGGTATATTAGAAGCTTGGAAATCATTAAAGATCAAGTTTCAAAGTTGTTCAAGTCTTCTCTTCATTGTATACGGAAAAATATCAACAAAAAGTCACCTTGAGGCCCGAACTTGATAGTTTCAAAATTGGACACCTAGAGAAACAGAAAGTGTAGATCAAAGACTTCAGTTTCCACCTTTGAATATTCAAAAATTAAAAAGTGGACTCATTCACCATTGGTGGAAAACGAGTCCCACTTTTGGACCTAATTTTGGTTTTCTGCATTTTTGGATACCCATTTGTTTGAAACGGGCTTTAGAAAAGTTTCATAGAACTGGGATTGATTCACCTCGAATGGCGAATGAGTCCCACCAGGCCTAAAAATTTGGATCAGCAAAATTCTAGAAGTAATTTCTAGTCTTCATCAATAACTCAGGTGCACACTTTTAGTTTCATCCATTTATGTTGCAATTTGCATTCATTTCTAGGTGTTTTTGCATTACACATTGTGTTTTCTAACAAATTGTATTTCAATAGTTTTCACTTAATAATCAATAGCTTTTACTAGCTTGCTACATCTATATGATTTAATTTATGCATAATTACATCATACATTCCTTTTTTTGAGTAAACCACTTCAATTTTTGTGGGATTTTATCTCTCTCATTTTAGGTGAAAGACCCTAAGAGTGCAAGAGAAGTGCATAGAAGTACCCCCCATAAAAATTGTTGGTTCATTTTGGTGAACCTGCTTTTCAAATAATTTTATGATTTTGTGTCCATCATAGCTCTAGCTTGCATTTACCTTGCATTAGGGTTTTCATAGATTAATTTTCATGTGCTAGGTTTCAAATTTTGCATTCATGAAAAGTGCATTTAGATTGCCTTTTTGGCATCTAAATTCATTTTTTTTTTTTTGAAATTCTGCATTTCTAACTTAGGTCTGCATCATAGAACTTAGACAACATAAAAATCACTCAAAAATTTATGAAAATTCTAAAAAAGTCCATACTGGGACTCATTCACCACCTTGGGCGAATCAGTCCCTTTTCACCCCTGAAATTGCCATTTACAGAACTGAAAACCTTGTTTTTAAGCTTTTATTTGGTGCCATTACCTAGCTATATCAATTGGATTAATTTATGTAACATGCATTTCATTGGATCTAGCTTAACTTAGCTCATTTCATGCATGGTTTAAATTTCACATTTGCATTCTCATATTGTTACATAGCATAATCAATCAGTTATTAGCTAAAAATTACATTCCATTTAAGCCTTTTACATTGCATTTTGAGTTAGCATAGATTGTTAATTCAAAATGTTAATTTCAATCTTCTCCAAATTTGCAAAGAAAAAGCTAGTTAACAAGAATTCTAGTCCTTCATTCAATGCATTCCCTAGTTATGATAGTCTCTTAGCACAAGAGAATGAAAATGTTAATGCTTGTCTTAAACTTGCACTCCTTCCTATCTCAACTTTTTGTGCAGATATGTGTTAGAAGGGAATACAAACATAGATAACCATGATGATCATAGTTGTACTTCTCCCAATACCTCTCCTTTTAGTGATGAAGGTATCTTGGCAAAAGAAGGTACAAATGTTGAGCACTGAATGAAGGTCTTGTTTGTCCTTCTCCTCATTCCCCTTGGGAAGATAGTATAACAATACAAGATGAATGCATTTCCACCACTTTACCTAGTCTCCATTCATCTCCCAACACCTCTCTTATTTGTGACAAGGCTTTTGTACATGATCATGACAAACACATTTGTGAGGAGGATATATTAGTATCAAGAAACCTAATGATTGAGAGTTATAACATTATTTCTCTCCTTCCTAATGTTCCTAACAATTGGAAGGGTCTATTTGAACAAGAAGATACAATCATTAGCACACATGAAAAGCGTAGTTGTCCTCCCCTTGATGTCTCCCCTCTTTGTCATGATGCTTCTTTACAACATCTAAACATGACATGTGATGCACCTCTTGATTGTCAGTTTCCTACAAGCTATCCTACTAGGGTAGAGGTTATGGCACAAGACAATGAGATTATGGACAACAATAAAATGTTCCTCTCTCCTAATATCTCTCCTATTAGTGAAGATGATATTATGGCGTTAGAAGATCAAATTGATAAGCATAATGAGAATCTTATGTGGGAAAAAATCATAGAATAATATAATTCAACCATTAATAGCTCCCTTACTTGTGCTGAAGAAGAACTTATCTTTGAATGTCAAGAACATTTGGATTGTTATTCTCCTAAGAACTCTCCTCCTAGGGAGACTATTATGGTGCAAGAAAATGATATGTCTTCCTTAGGGATACATCAAACCAAGACCGCTGAGGTTATGCATGCACAAGTGTCCATTAGATCCCCTTCAATCAATGAACCACATACATACCCCATGAGCCATCCTAAGAATCCTCTAATTCTTTACCCACCGTCACACAAGCAACAACCTCAAAACCAACCCGAAATCATCCTTTACCCACCTAAGCATGATGTTTCATACCAACCAAGTTACAATGGAATTGCTCACATATGTAACAAAGTATATACAGTCAAGGCCAATCCCAAACCTAAAAATCTTATGAAACAACAAGGAAAAGGATGTGATGCTATAGAAAAAAGTATCCATGCCCTTGTAGAGCCTAAAACAAAAGCACCAAATCATGATCTTGCTAATTGTCCTTTTATAGAAATCAACCCATCCAACACACCTTCACTCAACATCAATACTATCACACAATACTCTCCCAAGACAACTATCACCTTGGTACATCCTAAACTCATAGACACCTCATTAAACATGTATCAAGTAGAAACTTTGTTTCCTTATCCAAATAAATAAAATTAGTTGCTGCTCCTTTCCATACAATAGGTGTAGGATCATAACATACTCACTATTGCATGTTTTGCATCCACTGCAAGGGGAAGCATACCATCATCCACTCCAAGCTCACCTTTGTCCTACACTAATTGGGGGAAAAGGGTTAGACAACCTTATCCCCACATGTCATGTCATTTTCTCTTTTGGCTAGTCATTAACCTTTCATGTATGTATAAAAGCAAGCTTGGGATGTGGATGACATGTCTTAATATTGACTCACATGTGATATACTCCCTTTCTTCATAACATAGGTTGTCAAAAACATATGACTTGGCATAGGGATTTTCGAATAAGCTCGCATACCCTCTTCTACTTTAAATCAATTGGTCAAAATAATGGTATAACAGCTGCTTTAAAGTGGGAGCATACACAAACAACATCTTTTTGTAAATTTCATGGCGTGATTTACTTTTTCTTGTGACATTTCTTCTTCTTGGTGGTGTCACTAGGTTTGATTCATTTCAAGAGTGTACGATCAAGTAAAGTGGCCTAATGTGAATGAGGCATCACATGTATAATGATTTGACACCCTAACTTGTCCTCTCTTGGAGACATTTGGAACAATGCTCCCTAAGAAGAAGACCTTACATGAACAAAGCAAAATCCCCTTTAACAAAATTTTTATATGACATTCAGAAACATTTACAAAAACAATTTTCCTTTGTGGTGCCTTAGTAAAGTTATCAAGTGGCATAACTTTGATATGGTTAAGCGGGAAGCCCATTCCAAGGCATGACTTTCCCCATAGCCACCTATGTGCATACCAACTAGTGTACGTTTTATCCTTTTGGATAACTCACCCTGCAGACGACCTTATGTTCTGTGGCCCCAGAGTGAGCACATCTTTCTCACTTCATTTTCCTTTTTTCCATTGTGTGATTTGATCCTGGGGCTTGACTACCTTCTTGATCTCTACATTTGTACACTTGGATCTCTCTTGAATGTCTACTTTAGTGTGAGTTTGAAGGAAGTTCATCCTCACACTAAAGTGGGGGCTAAATGTACCATAGAAAAAAGGCAACTTGCTTGATTTATGGAATAAATTCATGATAAATTAGACTTAATAAGAGCTTGATTTAGTGTTGTGAGGCATTTTATGTATCCACACTAGGTCTTGGACCATTCCAAATTGAATAAAATACATTCATTAACATCTTGTGAAGGTTTTGTAAAGTATTGTAAATGAATTTCATGCTTTTCTAGACTTAATGAACCCACCTCCTCTAAATTAAACATTATAAAACATTTTTAATTACATATTCACATGAATCTAGAAGGCTTGTAAAATAAACCTAATGTTAATCTATTGTTGTAATGTGTCCTACACATTCACATTGGATGTTGTGCATTTCTAGGCTAAGTGGACCTCATTTTAGTGTTGTAAAGTGTATTTAATCACACTTTCACATTGAATTATGTGTCCCATGCCCTAATCAACCTTTACATCATCATTAATAGGTCCCTATTACCCCATATTGTGCATCTTGAGGCATAAATTGTTTAAATAACTGACAAAGTCATCATTTAAACCTAATTTATGCATTCCCCAACAACCCAGCTGGCAAATGGACCCCTCTAGGACTAATTCATCATCTGTCGAAAATGAAGCCCTACTAGGTGGTACTGATTCACTCAAGGTGGCAAATGAGTCCCATTTGGGTGAAATTTGACTTTTGAGCAAGAAAAGTTAGGTTTTAAGTTTAATTTTTCTTCATGTTGGCCTTGGGGATCCAATTTATAGGAAAAAAGATGAATTTCCTATAAAATCAAGTCTACCTAATTTACATCTCTTAACTCATTCACACATCTTTTATCATTCATTCATCATCTATCTTCTCTATCAAGTCAAGCAAGTTAGGGTTTCATCATTGTAAGTCATCAAGAAAGCTTCCAAAGACATTCAAGGGTAGAATCTCCCTCCATTATTGTAGAAATTCAAGATCAAACATCATGATAAGGTATTGAATCCATTATTGCATGCTTCATTATATTCTTTCATCATTTTGGTTTAATTACCTAAGAAAGGTTTGACCAAGACAAACCCCCATACCCTAACATTCAATATTTCTCTTTCTTGTCTTGTGTGTTTGTAGATTTAGGCTTCTTGGAAGCTTGGAAATCATTAAATATCAAGTTGAAAAGTTTTTTTAAGTTTTCTCTTTATTGTATAAGGAAAAATATCAAGAAAAAGTCACCTTCGGGCTATTTTGATAGTTTTAGAATTAGACACTTGGAGAAGCAAAAAGTGCAAATCAGAGACTTTAGTTTCCACCTTTGAATCTTCAAAAATTCAAAAGTGGACTCATTAACCATGGGTGGTGAATGAGTCCCATTTCTAGACCTGATTTTGGTTTTCTGTATTTTTGGATACCCATTTGTCCAAATCGGGCTCCAGAACAGTTTCACAAAACTTGGACTGATTTGCCCAGAATGGTGAATGAGTCCCACCAGGCCTAAAAGTCAAGATCAATAGCTTTCCAAAAGTCATTTCTAGTCTTCATCAATATCTTAGGTGTACACTTTCATTTTCATCCATTTTTGTTGCAATTTGCATTCATTTCTAGGTGTTTTTGCATTACACAATGTGTTTTCCAACAAGTTGTATTTCAATAGGTTTTACTTAATAATCAATAGATTTTACTAGCTTGCTACATCTATATCATTGAATTTATGCAGAATTCTATCATACATTCCTTAGTTTGAGTGAACCACTTCAATATTTGTGGGATTCTATCTCTCTCCTTTTAGGTGAAAGACCCTAAGAGTGCAAGAGAAGTGCATAGAAGTACCCCCATAAAAATTGTTGGTTCACAATCATCAATTCATTTCAAGTCAGATTAATATAATTCTCCTATATGGATTTCAAATGTAGTTATCATGCCATTTTTGTGGTGTGTGCACCTAGATTCTAACAAAGGAAAATGAATCAAGAAAAGGAAAGTATAATCAATGGGAATTGTCTAAAGGAAAGAGATTACCATAGAGTTAAAACCTAAAAAAAGCACCACTAGATGAAGAGGAGACACAATAATTTGATAAGGGGAAAAAATAAAGAAAAGGCCCTAATATTATGAATTACGCTTAGATTAGACTTGGCTTTGATCTAAGGCCAAGAAAGACAAGTAGAATTCGGCTTTGAGAAAACATCCTATAGGTTCCTAGTTCCCCTCGTAAAGAATTTAAAGGATTACATCTAGGGAGTCATACCACTAGGGGCTTATCAAAGGAAAATGTCCATATAGATTGTGGGTTGATGGATAATCCTTGTAAGATCCACCTCATTATGTAATGGTTAGGTATTACATATGAATGAAAAGCAATGACATTTTAAGATGGTCACCCACATAGTGAACTAAATGAAAAACAATTTTGTAACAAGCTTTTCCACACCTCATCACTAAGACAATCTCTAACAATCCATTTAGCAAAAAAGTCATTCCTTGTTCATTAACACCAATAAGACCTAGCCAACAAAACTCTCTTGGCAGGCATCAATGATCTCAAGCAACACAATGAAATTTGTTATTGTGGTCTTAATTGGCACATAAAAAGTTCTACAAAAAATTATGTATGGAGGAAAGAAAATTCAATAGTATGCTTGCAATTTGGTGAGCTTAAATTACTAACACATGCCAATTCCTCATGTGGGGAGGCATGTTTCATGTAAATACAATGTCTTAGCAGTCTTCACCTTTCCATGGATGTAATTCGTTAGTGGTGGATAGTCATGTCTATCTAATCAACAACAAATTCTAAGTGTTATTATGCCTCTCAAATGTAATTTCTTTGTTTCTTCTCTATCACTTTTTGTCTAATAAACAACTTCAAATATCTGTTAGATACCCAATCCTTTAACATTACTCCCACTCAAATATTGTTTCTATTAATTTATATTTATAAAGAAAATAGAATTCAATAGTATGCTTCTTCCCTTCCAAATTTCTATTGACACACTTTCTTTCATAATCCTTTTCATATTATTCATTCCCACATGATAAAAATATAATAAATAATTGTTGAGATAATTATTAATTAATGTAATTTAGAACCAATAAAAAATAATAATTTTCAAGACAATGTTGGTATATCATTTATTTTAATATAGACATCTAAATATTTTAACTAAATTTTCTACACAATTAAATATATTTTGAAATTCTATTAACTAAAATTCTTATTATAGCCTTTATATTGTTCTAGGCGAACATTTTATTGTGGTGGTTGAATTATGTGAAAATGACTCCCCTCGTTTTCCTGTCAAGAAAATAGAGGGGCACAACGCACCATCTTCATGCTGGAGGGTTGGTTCGGTGGGGCAACCGCAGTTGACCGGTCAGTCATGTCAGATAGCCTTTCTCGTCCAGTTATTTACGCTGGTTTCTTAACTGCTATTTTGAATTTGAAACAGGCGAACTTGGATGAAATCAAATCATATCGTCCTTCCTCTTCAATGGGACTGTCAACAAAATCGCTTGTGTACAACAAAATATGACTACATGCAGATCACACCGACTCTTACAGACTATTCATTCTTTATCATATACAAAATATGCCTGACGCCGTTGTCGTGTTGGCAGGTTCCATGCCGCTGAGATCGTACTGGCGTTGGAACATTCGCACAGCGTGGGCGGTGTGTACAGAGAACGTGGAAAAACATCTTCTCTACCAGACGGACTGTAAAACTCAGACGACCACGACCGATGAAAACGCAGACTCTTACAGAATATTTTTACAAAATATTTTTTATTGTTGCTTTATAGCACACCAACCGTATTGTTTTCTTATAGCGCACCAACAGTCTTAGAGAACATAACTGAATGAATAGAGCTCCTATGTGCAGAAATGTCCGAAAGCAAAACTATAGCTCCTCCAAGAAATCCCAAACACAGCACGGCATATGGGTAACGAGGATTATGCTGGAAGACGTCGTTCTCCACACCTTACATTCAAGGCCGACGAAATGCTGTAAAATAGAGATGAAATAGCTGAATCCTAACTTTTTTTATAAGTAAGGGTATAAAGGTTCTTACAACCAGAATTTTGAGCACATATGTGCTTCAAGATCGTGGCTTAATAGGATGACAACTCCTGGTTGGAAGTGGAAAAGGATGAGGTATATATTTCGCATCTTATTATTATTAGCGGATAAAACAAATGTTTTGTCATAGTGGGGTAGTATCGTTGTTAGATGCAATATTTATGAGGTTGAATGTAGAAGGGTTTTTTGGAACCTGAGAAGCTTCTTACAATAATTTTGTGTTTGCTGTAACACTTTATTGTTTATTGTTTTCAGTTCTACAGTTGGACCAATAAAAATGCTCCCATATGCTTCCTTCAGCACAGAGGATCGTGGGTTCGAACCCAATATCACAATTTCAAACAAAATGGTGGCAGTATTTCAGTTGCAGACGAACCATTTCCACACAGAATATGGTGACATACAGAATATGGCGACTCTATAGTTTTGGAAAAGATGAAAAACACCTCTCTTTTTTGCATTACCTTAAAAAAAATATAATTCTTTATTAGTAGACTTTCTCGAAGTTTAGTTTTCACTTGTCTGACTATCATAGTCTTCGTAAGTTCGTAAGTTTTTTAACCCAATGTATTTTCCTGGAATGTATAGAATAAAAAAAAAACTTAGTAGATGTTGATAAATAGGAGGTATTATCTACAGTTTGATTAGTTATGATATTATTATCAAGATTTATTATGTAATTTTTTATTTAAATTCATTGATCTATGTTTCATGAGTAATGGTTCAAATGAATTCATCTCTTTTAAGAAAAAAGAATGATACTTAACATTCATTACATTTAAGTAATGTTCATAGGGATGAAACATTGGTCCTTCTCAAGAGATCACTCATCTGAATATTACTCCAACTAAAGTGCACTGAATCATAAGATTACCAAATATTACATCCTTTTTACTTGCTACCTCATTTGTAAAACTGTCAGCAAAAATTGTCCCTTTATACTTTATTGCGGTAGATGTTTTTATAGTCTATTCAATAATTTAATATGCTCCATTTTTATTTTAAAAGAAACTTCACAATTTATGAAACACAAAATATAATTGAAACATTGATATAAAAACTCTTCAAAAACATTTAAAAAAATATGCTTTTATTTTAATTTTTACTCCTATATTTATATCTATATGGGGGGCCCAACATGTTAAGATTTAGATAGAGGCTAGCTAGAGGGTGGAGAATAGATATTATGAGCTATAATTGGTAGTGGGAAGAGTCTCCGTTCCCTGATTTCTTACAGGGTGATACTTCTACCTTTAACCATTCCAGGCAATACTTTTAATATTGGCATTTTATCCCGTGTCGTCACTTTAAAAGAAAAATAATATTATATTTGGAACTAACTAAGAGTTTTTGTCTGTTTGAACTGCATTTGTTGCTTGTTAACAAATACCATTTATTTTGTTAGATAGTGTAGTTTTCTTAGACATTAAGACTGACCAACATTGATTTTTTAAGCACCAATTACCCAGCGACTTCCAATCCCAAAACAAATGGATTAATGCTGTCAAAATACTCGTGGAGCCTTTGGATATTACAAACCACTGTCAAAATGATAGCAGCAGACATGGAAACAGAGAAAAATATAGGAATCTTTCGAGGGTTCTTGTTCTTTTTAATTTTGAAATATTGCAATTAAAAGTATTATACAATACTATTTGTTATGATAATAATTTTTTTTTTAAAATATTTTTCCTACTAAATTAGATTATTAATTAAAATAAATAAATCTATATTTTATTGTTAAGATAATATTATAGGTGATAAAATTTAGACATAATTTTTTTCTTATGAATTTATTGGAGGGGAAGCTGATAGGTACGAGGAAAGTATAACATGAAGGTGGTTTACAATTAGACTATAGTTTGTAAAAATAATTTTATTTTTTGGTTTGTTTAGTTTAGTTTTTAATATTTTCTCTCATTTTTCCCAACACTTTTAGAATCTTGGAATAAAAAGTACAAAAAAAATTAATTATTCAAAATAAATAAAATATTATTTTCTAAAGAAAGTTAAGGTGAATAAAAACAAGCAAGCACTAATAATCAATCTATTGCAAATGATAGAGTTGAGTCTCGAATGACACTTAGCTAGCTTTGCATGTGACATGATGTTTAGGTGTAACTCACACTACTTGATCCAATCCTAGTTTTTGTTATGAAATATAAAGCTATGGAGTTATAACAAACTAAGAAATGATGTGCACTTAATTCTAGTTGGAACATACACCTGTAAAATTGAATTCTACACATATAGTTTTGACCTAATATCTAGTTTTGAAACTTTTAAATGTTGCATCAAGACCCCTTTACTTATGGCCATTAGAAATCTATTGATTTGCATTAAGAAATCAATGTATTACTTAATGTTGGAGTTCAACATTCTTGGGTAATTAATTATGATTGGGTTATTGGTTAGTGGTCTTCATGGTTTTCTATACATGCTAAATCTATTTAAATTATATTTGGGAATTTATTGTTCTTCATGATCACTATTGTGAGTAGGGATAAGTTGGCATTGGTTAATTGGAGGTTTACGCTTTGGTTATTGTTATTTGAGCTTCCTCATAAAAATAAAATATTGCATATATTAGTATTCTTGTCATTTCATTATGAAGTGTTAAAGTAAGGAGTAATGATTACCTTGTCTACTGACGATATTATTGTTGTGATTTCCAATCACAATAATATCATTGTTGGTGAAGGATATAGATAATGTGAATGATTTAAGTTTAGCATTTTAAGTGATGCCACTATTGAGCTGGTTTGTGTCAAATGAGCTAGCAGTTGAGTAGTTTTGATTTCAATTATAAGAGGAATAGTAAATGGTAAATGATAAAACTTATAAATGAGTAAGGTTATTAGTAAATATTTTATTGATTCTATAGATAATGATGCATCTTATTGGAAGTAAATTTATATTCGGTAATATATATATAAAAATATATATATATATACACACCATTTAGCTCCAAGCTTCCATAAACTAACTTTTTTTTTCTTTTCCTTTTTTTTAGAAATAACCATGCAATCTGGGAGGAGGGGACACATGGTTGAAGGGAATATTTCAATTTTTGGGTGTTAAGTTTAGGAGGGAATTTCTATTAATAAAAAGAGATTAGAGCAGTGTGGGAGAACTGTTGAAAGAACACCAATACACTAAGAGGGGGGGAGGGTGAATTAGTGCATAAATTTTTTTACCAAGTTAAAATAGCAAACAAGATTTAAGATTCCACAAAAATATAATGCACAAAGAAAATACTAGATATATGTGGGAAACCTTAGAAGGGAAAAACCACAATGAGAAAATTTGCTTGAGTCTACTGCTCAAATCCAACCTCACAATCAAAGATATTACATACATTTTGTAAGCACCCACTTATGGGTACATTGACACCCAAGACAATGTTCAGAGGTGCCAACGTCCCAGTACACTACACACCTAATTGAGAACCAACTTAATATTTCTTAGGCACCAACCCCTACAAAATTACAAGTTTATATATGTAAATACTAGTTCTTCATCAACTTGAGAATGCAACTTTTCATTTCATTAATCTGCACTGCTTCCTTTGCTCTACACTTCTCTCTATACACACTTCCCTATCTTGTCACATTGATAGTTTTTTGTATATGACCATATACTCTACCACCCCTAAAAATCATTCAATTCAGTAACCTTTGTGAGTTTAAATGATCTACATTAATGTATCCACTCCATAGGAAATGAAAAAGTGTTATATTCAACATCCACTCACACCATCATTCTAATAGTGATAATAACTATTCCCAGTATTACATGAACACTAACTACATCGCTAGCCTTTGAAACCATCACATAAATGATTGTTTAGAAAAATATTTAAATCAGCTTCCATTCTATAATTGCTCATCAATTTTTCTCAAATAAATAATCATTTGCTCGCTTTAAATATCAACCCTTGATCTTCCCTTTTTCATCATGATGTGATGGAAAGCCTTAATATACATCAAATTTAAAGCGTAACCATCAAATTAAACTCACTTTCAATCAACATTGTTGATCTTCATTATAATAACCTTCACTATGTTGATGTCATAAAGGACACGTATTAGTATCCTAGGGTTCCACACTGCCTAGCATTGAGATATAGTTCTAATGAAGCTCAATACACTGACTTTACACAATTCATTTGACTCTGATCTATCGGCCTACTTTCCTCTACATTCGTATCACCCTAATACTTTGATCAACACTCATAACATAGAATTTCAATGTACTTGCTCAATTCACATCATTCACATCACTTACAAGTAGGATCTTAACCAAAAAACCAAAAAATATATAGCTTATGCATCTGCTTCACCCATAACATCAATTAGGTTGGCCTAATTAGATGTACCATTCATAATATACAAAATTATATAATTTTTCAACTCAAAATCCTTCCACACACATCTCACGCCAAGATTTAATCCTCAAATGCAATTTTAAATAAGTTTTCATGGACCTATAATAGCTCCCACATAACTTTGCAATACTTAATTAAACTTCGCATACCTTCAAACTTATTAGGTCGGCACCGTAGAAGACCTAACACAATATTTTTTCAAATGTTTACTGATATTCAGACACACGGACCTCAATACACTATACCATCTTGAATTCATACTTTATTGACATTTTTCAACATCTCCTCAAATTTGCAAAGTCAAAATCCAATCTGCAAAGAAGTGTAGATTCTCCAACTTATATGCATAGAACTAGAAAACACCTATAATTGTCAAGCCGAACTTCTATTACTCATAACTTTCACACCAAGCCAAAACGAGATGAAACTATAGAAGTAGATGCTTCTATCAGCCAAAAAAGATATTCTAGAACCACAAAGTGAAATGTTAATTTGTGGACCATTGTGGACCCAAAAACTGGATGCTTTATACCTAGAAACACTGATATAAACACTTTGTCATTTTTCATTATAGTTCCCTTCATCGATTCAAACCTTCTTACAAAATTATCTTTCAAAAACATCCTAAAAAGTGTTAGAGCCTATCAAAATGATCTACACCATGATGATCTCCACATCAATATATAATTTTGACATCAATATAACAACACTACAATACATAATAGTATACCTTGTGCTTATCCCACATGATCATGTTTCCAACAACAATATCAATGAAAACTTTCAACAATCTTCCCCTTTTTCATTGATGGCAATAGGCCTAAAAATTTGCAACATGCCTAAACATCTCCAAAATATCGCCCCTCTTCAACATCAAGTGAAAAGGGTGCATAAAAAAACTTTTCTAACACATATCAAATCTCCCCTCAAGAAATATATGCATATGTAAAAACTAAAAAAATTGAATTGACTCCCCCTTAAGTTATGTACAAGAGAAAAAGTGAAAAATTGTATTGGAAACCACTCTATATAATTAGAATATGTACAAAGAATCTAAAATTGAAAAATGGAAATGCATAAAGAATAAGGAATATTGTCAACCAGAGGAAGTTGACTCTTGAAGAATCTACACATGTCTGCCAAACCTGTTTACCTTCTTCCTAGCCCTTCTTTGTTATCCCAAGAATTTTGCATTATGTCTCTAGCTCCATTTGAACTTCATCTCCTTCTTCCAGAGGACTAGGTACTAGATTGATCTATGTATCTTTCTTAGAACTCACAAGGGCACTTGAAACATATATGAATTGGAATTACCAAGTCCCTTAGATTTCCAAGATGTAAAATGATTTTCTCCTTTTGGGATTGCAGTTGGAAGAATCTCTTATCCAAATACTCTATAGAAGTCCTTATGTTTCCAACTAGATCAAGGGCCAAATCATAAGAACTGGAGGCATTGTTGATTTGGGACTCAATGGAGTCCATCTCACTCTTGATGTTTTTTGTGGCTCCAGGCCACTTCATACAATAGTGGAACAAATCCTTTGCTTCATCCACACAATATTGTGCATCCTTTAGAGTTTCTTGAAACATTTTGTGTGTAAGACCACACTTCTCAATAATTTCCATTATCTTCTTATCATTGATCTTCTTTTCATCTTCATTTTCAACTTGTCCTTTAAGACTAGCAACATATTCTTTGAAAGAATCAATTAATAAATTCAATTTTTTCATACCAAAAAGTGAGGTGTCAATTCTTGCACCAGGTATGGCCTCTTGCAATAGGGTGATCCCACAATAATGGTTTACAATTTTTGGCCAAACTGGACAATGAAATTATTTTCTTAAACTAAATCTTCACATTCAAGCACCTATAGCAGCTAAACCGTGAAGAATTTGAAGATGATGCAAACTACAGTCTAGTCAAATTTTGTCTGTAGATTCTAAAAATATTTTTTTCAAAATTTTTGGAAAAAGATTACACTTCTTTTTCCATCTCCCACAAAAACTTTTTTTCAAAAACAACATTTTGAAAGTGGCGCACATTGTATAACACATAACTTTCCATGAAGGATAAAATTCTAATTCTTTTGAATTTAGATTCGTAACTCTACGATATCTAGTGGTTCCACTTGGTTAGATAGTTTTTTATTGAATATTTTTTCTTTAATCAAGTTTCAAAAGTCAAACAAATTACAATTCAGACATAGCACAACCGTATAACACATAACTTTTTTTGTATATATCGAAATTCAATTTATTTTTTCTATTGGATCAAGGACTTCAATATCTAGTGCACTCATTTTTTTATTTTTTATTTTGATAATTTGTCATTTTTCCGCATGTGCAGAACAAAGACTTTCATTTTTGATGAAAAGCCTATGTTTAATAAAACTAAAATATCAAATACATAATAAAACAAAAACATATTAAAATTATATTTGTTGGATAGCTCGTTCTGAGGACTACCTGATTTCAGTTGGATTTGTGAATATTCCTCAATTTCCATCCTCAAACCGAGCTCCGAAGTGGCAAAATTCAAGTTTTTTTTTGTCTCAGGGGGGATGAGGAATAAAGGGGGTTCGAATGAATCCCTAGGGGTTCGAGCAAACCACTAGGGGCTTGCTTGAACTAGGGTTCATTCGAACCCTGGTTCATTCAAACCCACCTTTTATAAGGGGTTTTGATGGCTTTTTTGGTGGGAAAGTATTAAGAGGGTTCGACTGAACCTAGGTTCTACCGAACCCCTAATTGGTTCGGTCGAACCAATAGGTTCGTACAAACCCATAAAATCAATTTTTTTGCCATGCATTCATTTTTTGTGAGTTTTTCTTCCTCACTTCAATTGTAAACCACTATTGTGGCTTCACCCAATGCCTTCTCATCTTCTTCCATCAGCTCTCCAATCTTTTGATGGTTCTCTATAATCTCCTTTTGGGAAGATGCATGAAATACATCTCCCAATCGAAGCTTGTGGAGTAGGGAAATGTTGTCAAGATCCACATTCCTCTATTGTATAGGTAATTGTAGTATTTGTGTTGATACAATAGGCAAGAATTTGAGTTACATACTTAGTACTTGTTCTTCAACAAATCTCTAGAGGGGTGAGAGGATTCACTAGAAGCCTTTATATTCTTCGTGGTCTTTTCCTTTAGCTCATTTTCCCCATTCTTTATGGAGCTCACTTGAGTCTCTAGCTATATTTTTCCATCTCTAGATGCATTTTCATTCTTATCTCCACCATCCTTCTCATTATTTTCCTGTTCAACTTCCTTCTCTACGTCAACACTCTCTTTTTCACCATACTTATTTACATTTTCTTCAACAATGGACCTATCTATGGTATTCAGAGGAATTTTTTTTTTTTCATTGTGTATCTTCAAAATTCTCTTAAGGTATTGAAGGAGGCGTAAAAGTACCTTCCTTTGCCACATCTTTGTCGGTATCAACTTCTCGTTCATCTTCCTTTCCCATTTCTTCCATTTTTGGATGAACATTATCTTGAGCATATCCTTCATCTTTTACATGCTCATGTTGAGCATCAATGTCCTAGGCTTCATCTTCTATATTGTAATACAAAGAAGGATATTTTGCACATTCTGGATTCATTCCATACTTCAATGCTATGTCTCCAATCTTGTTAGTTGTCTCCTTTTAGATCATTTCAACCTCTTTTATCTCTACCTATGAGGGTAGTCACCCTCTTTTTGGTTCTAAATTTTGTGCTATACAACTTAGCCAATTTGGATCTATTTTCCTATGAGAGAGGAGCACCAATATTATCCAATGCATATATATATATATTTTTTCCTTTTCTTCTATTTCTTCTTGCCTTCTCTTCATCAAGACATTCACAGTTTTGTAGGAATTTGGTTTTCAAGGTTCTTTATGTCAACTTATAAAACACTAATATACTTAATGATAGCTTCTACAATGGTGGAATTATCCACCTCATTTTCTTCATTATACAGGGCTATAGTTTTTGCTAACATTTCATGTTGTAAAATTTTATTGTTCAAAAGTGCATCTAACTTCATAGGAGTCTATGTGCTTACCAAATGTATTTTTTTAAAAAAAATTCCTTTCATCCAGAGTCTTCTTCTACCTCATTTTTTCTTTCTTCTCCAAATACACTTTCTTCGTTACTTTTCCCTTCTTTTCTCTCATGTGGATGATAGATGCCTTCTTTTCTTTCTCTATTTCTTGTTCATCGGTTTCCACAACATCCACTTTTTGTTTCTTGGAACTTCCTTCACTCCATGAAGCTTCATCTTTTCTCTTCTAGACCAACTAAGGACCTTCTTCTTCATCTCCTTCCTCTTCAACATTTTCACTTATGTTCTTTTCTCTTACTGCTTGTTTTATTCTCTTCTTGGCAGGGCCTAAAAGTGGTGTTACTATAGTAGCCTTCTTCTTCTCAGGCCTTGTCCTCTGCACAAATGGAGAGGATTCCTCCTTTACCTGAGGATTTTTAGTTGATATTCTCTTCTTTCCAAAAAGGGGCTTAGTATTGAAGGACTTCTAAATAGTAGGAGGGGTGGTAGCTACTCTACCAAATATTCCTTTGCTTATAGACCTTTTTGCAGCAATGGATTCTGCCTTCTAATTATTAATCCACTCTTTAGAGAGGCCCAAAACCTCTGTAATATTTCTTTTCACGTTCTTAATTGTCTTCTTAATTTGAATTTGTCTTTTCTCAAGGTGAACCTCCATAGATTTCTCTTCATTAGTATCATACCTCCCTTTTGATGTATTCTTTGGTTTACTAAGCATAAAATTAGTTGAGGAAATAATCTCTTGTTTAGTAATTTCATATCACATTGTTGGGATCCACGTTGTCCTCCATTCAACTACATGAATGATGTATTCATTTGTATTAACTAAGAATGTAATATCATCCTTATATTTCCTCACCATTAATATGAAAATTCTTTGTCTCTCTTGCATCCTCTTCTAAAAAAATATAAAGAAAGCTACAAGGTCCTCTTCTTGTTCCTTTGAATCACCAAGACCTCTCAAAAGTCTCTAATTTGATGTGCAATTTTTCTTCCTTTTAACCATACAAAACTTTTGATACCGAGCAATTCTCTCAAAAATTAGAAAAGTAGACACAATCAGAGTACCATACTTCAATGGATGTTTCTTTTCCTTGGTCTTCTCTAGATTACCCATTAGTTGCTATCTCAAAAACTCACAAAGATCATAGTCAACTCCTTTCTCCACCATCTCATAAGTAGCATTTATTATGGTGGAAAATATAGATTTTTCTCTATTAGAGTAGTAGACCTTGTATCCTATCATCATGTCAACATACTTCACCGCTATATTCCTTATCTTATTCATTGTCAAGGCAGTCTTGTCATATGTAGCACTAGTAAGTTCAATTACAACTTTATTTTTTACAGATTTAAGGACTGAGACAGTTCTAGTTGAGCATAATATAGTTACCTCCCTTATCACCTCCTTAGTTGTCAAGCCAAGATTATCAAGCTAGGAAAATCTATCATGAATTCTACTTAATGCAATTATAACACATTTATCATCAAAGCAAATATTTAGAAATCCATTTCACACATCCAATTTCTTCACAATTAGGTTTTGGTATTCTGGTTTTAGGGAAATTTTATCTCTAATAAGTTATTTCTCCCATACATCTAACTTAGAATGATCACGTTCTTCCAATTTGTAATGAATGTAAATCTGTATGTCTTATGTAGGCAACACACCATATGGAACCTTAGAAAATGTGCCTAAGGGGTTGACCTCCATTGGTTTAGTAGGGTATTTCTTAAACTTGGGTTGTAGCCTATTAGTAACTTTAATAACCCTTGGTGTAGCCATTCAAAAATGAATTCAAATTTCTTTCAACAAATTTCTATGTGAAACTATGGCAGACAAAGATTATAAATACCTTTTCATTCACCTTTCTATTTAGGGTTTGAATGCATTAGATTATAAATCACCTTGATCACTCTAATTATTTTCTTTGTTGCTCTGCTCCTTCTCAATTCTTGTTGTAATGAATTTGGCTAAGTAAAATCACTTTATAACCCTTGAAACTGATCTAATTCCACATTGAATGCTTCAAACAATAAAGATGTCAAACCCTTCACTATATGCATAGTCAAGTTTAGATGGTCCAAAAAAATTTACATGATATTTTCTTCCAAGATCTTCACCAATAGATCATGCATGCCAATCTACACCACATATCCTCATGTTGAAGCATCAACACCATTACTTTAGAAGGGGATAAATAATTCTCATTAAAGATCCCCTTGAGCCAAACCTCTCAACTTAGTTTCCAGAGGAAACATTTGTACCAAATGATAGTACAAATTCATCCTTAACCTCTATCTAATCCTTATTTTTCCAAATATTATTCATCTCCTTCTTTGTCTCTATTGGATCAATATTTTGCACTAGATCATTCTTCTTTACTAGATTGTCTTTCTTCATATTTTTGCTTCTACAAAACTTAGAAATATGTCCAAGTCTATTGTAGTTGTAGCATATGAAATTATTTTGAGTTGGCTTGCTTCAACTCATTCTACATGTGCACTAATTAACTTTATTCCCAAATTCATTGCATGTATAACAAAAGGCATTGAAAGATTGAACCACTCCACCATTGTTAGAGCCATTCATCATTTCACTTCTACATTCACTAGATCTATGACCAAGTCTCTTGCATGTAAATAATTGATGAGAAAAAGATAGAACATTCTTATTTATTCTACTTCTACAAATTCCATAGCCTTATGTCCAAATCTATTCCAAGAATTAAAAAAACCATTAAAAGATGGGTACCTTTATGCATTTGGTGGTCTAATTGATGGTCTTATAACTTCATTCCTTTGATTCCAAATCTACTTGACTTTGTTCTTCTTATCTTCAATTTTCTTTTCAGGTTGGCTTGTAGTTTGATTTGTCTTTGAGCTTTCTCTTGTCTTGAACCCTAATCCACCTCTGTCTTTAGCTCCTTTGTGATTTTCAATCATTTCATCAAGCTTTGTAGAACTTATCTTGAATTTATCCTCATGACTCCATACTTTTTCTAGTTCTTATCTTAGATTCAAAACTTCTTGTTCAATCTTTGTGCATTCTTCAATTTTTCTTTTCACTATTGCATTCAACAATTATTCAACTCTTTTTACCTCTTCACCTTGAACCTTTAGATTGGTGATTGATTCATTTTCTTTCTTCAATTGCTCATCGACTTCCTTATGCCTTTCTCAGAATTTCTTGATTTTCAATCTCAATTTCCTAATGCATTCATCTGCTTCTTTGACATTTTCTTTCAAATTTTTGTTTCAATTTCAATTCTTCCCTAATCTTCAAGAGAAACTTTGAGTTTTCCATCATTGTGAAGAATGCAGTCTTCTTCTATGAATCCAAAAATAGCAATCTCATCTAGAGGAGTAGGTAGTCTTCTAATAGCCAATTGTTCAACCTCCAAGACCTTCCCCAAGTGGTTAAGCTCCTTCAAGGGAACCAAGCTCTATTGACAATTGTTGAACACCTAAAATATTGAGAGGAGGGTGAATCAATATTTTTTTTAAGGATGCTAAGGTAGTAGAACAACTTCCTAAACTAATCTTGTGAGGAGTATAATGAAATTTTTTTATAGATCTTTAACAATTATAGAAACTTAAAAAAATATATAAATATAAATATCATGCATTCCACGACACAATGATTTACGTGCAGAAAACCCTTTTGGGAGAAAAACCCCACACTCCAAAAGCTACATAATTTATTATTTAGTAAATCACAAAGATTACAATATACTTGCAGACAAAGCTTCTCACATGAGTATCACCACTGAAAGATCAAGAGACAACATGACTGCTATCAAATTTTTAGAATACATGACCGTCTATCTTTACCACATCCAAGATACAATTCCCTCATAAAAGAGGGTTACATTCTAGGGAAAGATAGGCCAAAAAATATCCACCATTAGATCTAAAACCTAATAATTAATGGTCTATATTAACAATGTATCATTTATCTAGTGTATGTTAGTCATTTTAATAGTTTCCTAAAAAAGTTAATGAAAATTTATTTACACTCATCCAACTCTCCCTCATTGTTGCCATTATATAGTACAATTTTATTGGTGTAACTAGGATATATATATATATATATATATATATATATATATATATATATATATATATATATATATATATATATATATATATATATATATATATATATATATATATATATATATGGGTATGTGTAGGATCATCATGGAAAAAATGGGCCCTTAAGTGGCAAAAATTTAGAAAAATCAGAGTTAGGCAACTTGACATAAAAAAATGAATAAGTTATCTATACTATGTCAAAAATGTAAGAATGGAATTTTTAGCAAATCGAATGTAGTTTCTAAAATAATAGGTTTATTTAAAAAATAAAATATATTTGGTGAAATTTTGAAATTTCAATGCAGTGTACTTAAATTTTAGGGAAAAAATAAGTAGGCGTTTGTCTGACCACCTAACCATAATAAAATGATAATTTTTTTATAATATTTTAGATATAAGTAGAGGACTCATGTCTCGATGTGATGCATGTTTTTTTGTAATTTTTTTCTAAGTAAATAATTAATTATGATTTTTTTATTACAAGTTTCAAAAAATATAAAAAGCTCGTATGTCTAACAACCTTAACTTGGTCAAAACTTCATGAAATTCAAATTCTATTTTTTTAATCCTATAGCATGCGAAGCATAGAATGTGACACATGTTTTGGATTCAAAAAATGTGATACCATTTGAAAGCTATAGATTTTTTTCAATCATCCTATCAATTAGGACTTTAGTCCTAATTCAAATAGAAAATGAATAATAAGTATTTATTAAATTGAAAGTGAAGCATAATTTATATTGGTGGAAAGATGAGAATCAAATTTAAAAACCCTTTTTGTTTCATCAATTTTGGGTAAAAAAAAGTAATCGGCCACATACCCTAGATATACCCATCATATCACCACATTTTTGGTCCATCATGATCTTGCACATACCCATATATATCAACAATAACTATTATATAATTGCAAGATTGAGACACATTTTCCCAAAAAATCTCCCACTTGTCACACACCTTACAAGAGCAACAGAAGGGAGTAAACATTCTCTTAATTGTTAGGGGATGAAAGGACCATAATCTATGAACACCTTCTAAACTTCTAAGTGCTCACATGCTTAGTTAAAGAATCAACAACATTCATCAATATCTTTACCTTAACCAGTTTCACCCCATCATCTTCACCCATATCTCTAACAAAATGATATTATAGATAAATGTGCTTGGTCTTGGCACGAAGCATTTGTCAGGTTCCTGGCTAGACATATCACATTCTGATTATTGCAATAAACTATCATTGCACCTTGTTTTATTCCAATATCTGAACTTAGTTTCTTAATCTAAATGACTTATCTACAATCATGAGTAGCTACCATATACTTTGCTTTAGTAGTGGATAAAGCAACCACAACATGTTGCTTAGTCATCCAACTGATTGCACCACCAAATAAAGTAAACACATAAGCACTGGTGGATCCTCTACTATCAATATCACCTGCCTAGTCTGAATCCACATAACCATGAATATCAAGGGAAATATTTTCTTTAGACACATTACTATGATAACATAAGGAATAATCTGATGTACCACACAAATATTTGAAGACTCTTTTAATTGCATCCAAATGAACTCTACCAGGATTAGACATATATTTGGAAAGAACTCCCATTACTTGGGCAATGTCTAGTCTAGGGAAAACCATCTAGCATACATCAAACTTCCAACTACACTCTGGTAAGGAAATTTTCTCATGTCTTCCATCTTTAATGGAGATGTTGGAAAATCTGAAATAGATAACTTTGTTCCAAATAAAATGGGAACACAAAATGGTCTACAATCTTGCATGTTAAATCTCTATAAAATTGAATTTGCACACTTACTTTGACCAAGCCATAACTTTTTGTTCACTCTATCTCTTTTAATTTCTATCCCAAGAATGTGTCTAGCTGCACCAAGATATTTCATTTCAAATTTAGCAGCAAGTTGAGATTTCAGTTCTAAAATCATACCTTTCCCTTTGCCAATAAATAACATATCATCAACATATATTGCAATAAATAGGGAATGATCACCATCATTTTTATAATAAACACAATGATTTTATTTAGAATGCTCAAATCCCAAACTCAACACATATGTATCAAATTTCTGGTACCACATCCTAGGAATCTATTTTAATCCATACAAAGATTTCTTCAATTTTCAAGCCAACTTACTTATAGCTTTCGCCATGTAGTTCTCTGGATGTGTCATATAAATATCCTCCTCCAAGTCACCATGAAGGAAAGTAGTTTTCACATCCATTTGATAAACCTATAAATCATAAGCAACAACAATAGCGAGAAAAAATATAATGAATGTCATTTTTGCAATAGGAGAGAATATCTCACCATAATCAACACCCTCAACTTGAGAGTAACATTTTGCAACCAACCTTTCCTACAGTACTTCTCAATACCTCCATTTGAACCAATGTTTTTCTTGAACACCCACTTGCAACCAATAGGCTTTCATCTTTCAGGCAATGGTACAAGATTCCATGTATCATTCTTTTTCAAAGATATCATTTCCTCATCCATAGCAATCTTCCAGGATTCTGCATCATTCAAGCCTAATTCCTCTTCTATAGAAGATGGTTCATCCATGTTAGTAATTAAATAAAAAATACATCTCCAATCATCAGGTGTAGACCTTTTCAGGTGGTTGTCTATGTTTTTTCAACCTACGAACAAGTTGAGTTGGAGGTTCTTCCTCAACTTCTGACAATTCAAAGCTAGATGAGATCTCCTCAACTTCTTGTCTATCCATGGGCATGGATTCAACTTTCTCAGGTGTAGAAGGAAATTGAATCACATCTTCCTATTTAGTTTTCTCTGGCTGCAATGTAACAGAAGAAGGCTTATTTTCTCTAAAAATAATACTTCTACTACATATTACCTTTTGTGTAACAAGATCCCAAAGCTTGTATCCTTTCACACCATAACTATATCAGATGAAGATCATTTAACAACTTTATTCTCCAACTTTGTTCACTTCTCCTTGGGTACATGGTCATATGCCTCACAACCAAAAACTCTAAGATATCTTAATGAAGGCTTGCAACCCAACCATGCCTCTATAGGCATCATATCAACAAGAGCTGATGTAGCCTATTACTAACTTCAATAACCCTTGGTGTAGCCATTCAAAAATAAATTCAAATTTATTTCAACAAAGTTCTCTGTGAAACTAGGGAAGACAAAGATTTTAAATACCTTTTCATTCACTTTTCTAATTAGAGTTTGAATGCATTAGATTATAAATTACCTTGATCACTTCAATTCTTTTCTTTGTTGCTCTGCTCCTTCTCAATGCTTGTTGTAATGAATTTGGATTAGTAAAATCACTTTATAACCCTTGAAACTGATCTAATTTCACATTGAATGCTTCAAACAATAAAGATGTCAAACCCTTCACTATATGCATAGTCAAGTTCAGATGCTCCTCAAACTTTTACATGATGATATTTTCTTCTAGGATCTTCACCAATAGATCATTCATGTAGATCTACACCACATATCCTCGTGTTGAAGTATCAACACCATTACTTTGGTAGGGGATGAATAATTTTCATTAAAGATTCCCTTGAGCCAAACTCTCAACTTAGTTTCCAGAGGAAACATTTGCACCGAATGATGGTACAGATTCATCCTTAACCTCTATCTCATCCTTATTTTTCTAAATCTTATTCATCTCCTTCTTTGTCTCTACTGGATCAATATTTTGCACTAGATCATTCTTCTTTACTAGATTGTCCTAAACTTCATATTTTTGCTTCTACAAAACTTAGAAATATGTCCAAGTCTGTTGTAGTTGTAGCATATGAATTTTTTTGAGTTGGCTTGCTTCCACTCATTCTATATGTGCACTAATTAACTTTATGCCCAAATTCATTGCATGTATAACAAAATACATTGAAAGATTGAACCACTCCACCATTGTTAGAGCCATTCAACATTTCACTTCTACATTCACTAGATATATGACCAAGTCTCTTGCATGTATAGCATTGATGAGAAAAAGATGGATCATTCTTATTTATTCTACTTCTACATTCCCTAGCCTTATGTCCAAATCTATTGTAAGAATTAAAAAAACCATTAAAATATGGGTACCTTTATGCATTTGGTTGTCTAATCGATGGTCTTATAGCTTCATTCCTTTGATTCCAAATTTTCTTGCCTTTTTTTTTCTTATCTTCAATCTTCTTTTCAGGTTGGCTTGTAGTTTGATTTGTCTTGGAGCTTTCTCTTGTCTTGAACCCTAATCCACCTTTGTCTTTAGGCCCTTTCCAATTTTTAATCATTTCATCAAGCTTTGTAGAACTCATCTTGAATTTATCTTCATGACTCCTTACTTTTTCTAGTTCTTATCTTAGATTCAAAACTTCTTGTTCAACCTTTGTGCATTCTTCAATTTTTCTTTTCACCATTGCATTCAAGAATTATTCAACTCTTTTTACCTCTTCACCTTGAACCTTTAGACTGGTGATTGATTCATTTTCTTTCTTCAATTTCTCATCGACTTCCTTATGCCTTTCTCAGAATTTCTTGATTTTCAATCTCAAATTCCTAATGCATTCATCTGCTTCTTTGACATTTTCTTTCAAATTTTTGTTTTCAATTTCAATTCTTCCCTAATCTTCAAGAGAAACTTTGAGTTGTCCATCATTGTCAAGAATGTAGTCTTCTTTTATGAATTCAATAATAGGAATCTATTCTAGAGAGGTAGGTAGTCTTCTAATAGCCATTTGTTCAACCTCCAGGACCTTCCCCAAGTGGTTAAGCTCCTTCTAGGGAACCAAGCTCTATTGACAATTGTTGAACACCTAAACTATTGAGAGGAGGGTGAATCAATATTATTTTTGTAAGGATGTTAAGGTAGTAGAACAACTTCCTATAGTAATCTTGAGAGGAGAATAATGAAAAACTTTTATAGATCTTTAACAGTTATAGAAACTTAATATATATATATATATAATGCATACCATGACACAATGATTTAAGTGTAAAAAACCATTTCGGGAGAAAAACCCTACACTTTAAAAGCTGCCCAGTTTATTATTAAGTAAATCACAAAGATTACAATATACTTGTAGAGAAAGCTTTTCATATGCATATCACCACTTAGAGATCAAGAGACAACATGACTGCTATCAAATTGTCAGAATACATCACCGTCTCTCTCTACCACATCCAAGATACAATGCCCTCATAAAAGAGGGTTACATTCTAGGGAAAGTTAGGGCAAAAAATATCCATGATTATATCTAAAACCTAATAATTAACGATCTATATTAGCAATGTATTATTTATCTAGTGTATGTTGGCCATTTTAATAGTTTCCTAAAAAAAGTTAGGGTGGGTGCATGAAGTTGGGTACCAATTTTGTGGCCATTTTTGAAAAAAAAATTAGAAAACATGCTCGAGTTATTTCGCGTTAAAAACAAAGAAAAAATTGAAATTATTTTCCTTGGGATACCAACCCAAAGGCTTGGAGGGCATTCCCAACAAGGCTATAGATGTGTTTTTGCAAATTCTACAATTTTTACATAATCAAGTCCATGCTCACCATCAAGATTGCATCTAGTTCAATATCGACAAAATTGAACACATGGGTAATGTTAGGTTGTCTCTTAAGTATCCAACAATGTATTTTTTTCATTTTTTGACAATGTTAAGCCTTTCATCCATAATTTCTTTTGTTTGTATGTATGTTTTTTGCTAAAAACCAATGTTTGGTGTTTTTTTTGTTATAAATTAACCATTCATCAAAATTTCAAATAAATTACATTTTTAGAAACTAGACTTCATTCTACAAATTTTTTTAAAAAAAGAAAAAAAATCAATTATTTTCAAAAATTTGTAGGGGGAGCACGGCCAAAATTCTGCTTTTCAGGAAGTTCCCACTTAGAAAATTAGTAAAAAATCAAATATTCATTAAAAATTATCAAAAAAATTGTGTATCAACTATATGCTATTAGCTAACTTCTGACCATAATGATTTTAAAAATACTATAAAAAAGTTCACCATGCTCAGGTCATATAAGAGTTGCTATGTTATGTTTTTCTAACAAAAACAATACCAATTTGTGTACATCCCTCTTTTGAACCCCTTAATGTCAACCGGTTTCAAAATAAATTAGTAGTTTAGAAAGTAGACTTGGAGCACTTTGATCCTTTTTTTTGTTCCATCTCAAAATTTTGAGTGTAACTATCCTCAATTTCACGTCCAAGGTCAGCATTTCCTTATTTCAGAAAAAAGTGGCCACTTAAGCCCCCTTTTTGGGAACCATCTTGGTGCACTTACCCGTTAACAAAAAATTATTTACACTCATCCCACTCTCCCCCATTGTTTCCATTATATAGTACATCTATTGGTGTAACTATGAAATATATATATAGATATATCAACAATAACTATTATATAATTGCAAGATTGAGACACATTTTCCCAACAAATCTCCCATTGGTCGCACACCTTGCAAGAGCAACGGATGGGAGTAAACATTCTCTTAATTTCTAGGGACGGAAAGGCCCATAATCTCTGAAAACCTTCTAAACTTATAAGTGATCATAGGATTAGGTAAAGAATCAACAACATTCATCAAAGTCTTTAACTTAACCAATTTCACCCCACCATCTTCAACCATATCTCTAACAAAATGATATTGTACATCAATGTGCTTGGTCTAGGTATGAAACATTTTTCAGGGTCTTGGCTAGACATATCACACTCTGATTATTGCAATAAATTGTCACTGCACCTTGTTTTATTCCAATATCTGAACTTAGTCTCTTAATCTAAATGGCTTATTTAGAAGAATGAGTAGCTACCATATACTCTGCTTTAGCAGTGGAAAAAGAAAGCATAGCTTCTTGCTTACTCATCCAACTGATTGCACCACCAAATAAAGTAAACACATAAGCACTGGTGGATCCTCTACTATCAATATCACTTTCCCAGTCTGAATCCACATAACCATGAATATCAAGGGAAATATTTTCTTTTGACACATTACTATGATAACATAAGGAATACTTTGATGTACCACACAAATATTTGAAGAATCTCTTAACTTCATCCGAATGAACTCTACTAGGATTAGACATAAATCTGGAAAGAACTACCACCACTTGGGCAATGTCTAGTCTAGTGCAAACCATCTAGCATACATCAAACTTCCAACTACACTCTGGTAAGGAAATTTTCTCATGTCTTCCATCCCTGATGGAGATGTTGGATAGTCTGAAATAGATAACTTTGTTCTAACTAAAAGGGGAACATGAAATGGTCTACAATCCTGCATGTTAAATCTCTATAAAATTGAATTTGCATACATACTTTTACCAAGCCATAACTTTTTGTTCACTCTATCTCTTTTAATTTCTATCCCAATAATGTGTCTAGCTACACCAAGGTCTTTCATTTCAAATTTAGCAGCAAGTTGAGATTTCAGTTCTAAAATCATAGCTTTCCCTTTTCCAATAAATAATATATCATCAACATATAATGCAATAAATAGGAAATGATCACCATCATTTTTATAATAAACACAATGATTTGATTTAGAATGCTCAAATCCCAAACTCAACACATATGTATCAAATTTCTAGTACCACATCCTAGGTATATGTTTTAATCCATACAAAGATTTCTTCGATTTGCAAACCAACTTACTTATACCTTTCACCACGTAGTTCTATGGATGTGGCATATAAATATCCTCCTCCAAGTCACCATGAAGGAAAAAAAAATTCACATCCATTTGCTCAACCTATAAATCATATGCAGAAGCGATAGCAAGAAAAACTATAATGAATGCCATTTTTTCAATAGGAGAGAATATCTCACCATAATCAACAACCTCAACTTGAGAGTAACCTTTTGCAACCAACCTTTCCTATAGTACTTCTCAATACCTCCCTCTGAACCAATGTTTTTCTTGAACACCCGCTTGCAACCAATAGGCTTTCATCTTTCAAGCAATGGTATAAAATCCCATGTATCATTTTTTTTCAAAGATGTCATTTCTTCATCCATAGCAATCTTCCAAGATTCTGCATCTTTCATACCTAATGCCTCTTCTATAGATTTTGGTTCATCCATGTCAGTAATCAAAGAAAAAATACATCTCCAATCATCAGGTGGCTATTTATGTCTTTTCAACCTATGAACAAGTTGAGTTGGAGGTTCTTCCTCCACTTTTGAAGATTCAAAGCTAGATGAGATCTCCTCAACTTCTTGTCTATCCATGGGCCTGGATTCAACTTTCTTAGGTGTAGAAGGAAATTGAATCACATCTTCCTGTTTACTTTGTTCTGGCTACAATGTAACAGAAGAAGGCTTAGTTTGTCTAAAAATAGCACTTCTACTATATATTACCTTTTGTGTAATAGGATCCCAAAGCTTGTATCCTTTCACACCATAACTATATTAGATGAATATCATTCCACAACTTTATTCTCCAACTTTTTCCACTTCTCCTTGGGCATATGTGCATATGCCTCAGAACCAGAAACTCTAAGATGTCTTAATGAAGGCTTGCAACCCAAGCATGCCTCTATAGGCATCTTATCAACAAGAGCTAATGTAGGAGACCTGTTGATCAAGTAACATGCAATGGAAACAACTTCAACCCAAAACATTTGTTCTAGGCCAACACCACTCAACATAATCCTAGTCTTCTCCATGAGTGTCCCATTTATTCTTTCTGCAACTCCATTCTGTTGTAGACAATACAAAATTATCTTCTTTTATGAATACCACAATCTTTATAGAATCTATCAAAATAATTAGAGAAAAATTCACTACCATTATCAGTCCTCAAAAATTTTATTTTCTTTCTTGTCTATAACTCAACCATTGCTTTAAATTCTTTAAATCAACTAAAAATTTTAGATTTACTCTTTAGAAATATACCCATGTCCTACTATAATCATCAATAAATGAAACATAATATGTGGATTTACCAATCAAAGGAACATTTATAGGACCAAACACATCAAAATGAATAATATCCAATACAACACAAGATTTATGAGAACTCAAGTAAAATTGAATGTAGTTTTGTTTTCTATAAATGTAATGCTCATAGAAATTGAATTCAAGATTACAATCAGATAAACCTTCAACAAGGTTTTTAGTTTTCAAGGTCCTTAGAACCTTTTTTCCAATGTGGCCAAGTCTCTGGTGTCATAACATAGTTTTTTCTGTAGGTAACTTTGTCTCAGAAGAAAGAGCACCCTTGGGTACCCAAAATCTATGACCATCTACTGAAGGTGAAACCCTCGCTTCTTCCACAAAATTTCTTTCCACATAAGTACTATTGCACTCAACAATGCATGCATCAAGCTTATATAATGTGACATATATGACACCTCTAGCAATCAACATATCACCTCTAACCATCTTGCACCATGCATTAGAAAATACTACCCGCACACCCTCATCTATTAGATTGTTCATAGATAATAAATTTCATGTTAATCCAAGGATATGCAACACAACATTAATCCTTTTGATTCTACCATCAGGAAATCTTATTTTAACTTTACCATAGAAAAAAATGTCTAAATGAGAATCATAAGCTAAGTAAACCTTACCTCCATCAAATTCTTCATATTTAGAAAACGAATCTTTATTAAAGGTCATATGGAAATATGCACTTGAGTTAATTAACCATGCATCATTACCTACACGAGTTGCCAAAGCTGCAATCAAAGCATCACCATCTTCCTTATTAGACTTAGAATTAGAATCAAATTTCTTCTTTTATTTCTTTTCTTCTTCTTTGCATTCATTACAAATATGTCCAAGCTTACCACAATTCCAACAAATAACTTTGGACTTTCCATGATATTTAAATCTCCCCTAGACTTGGATTTGTCACACTTCTCATTCTTATTGCGTTTTTCCTTAGGTATTCTATGAACATTTAGGGCCTCCTTGGCAGTGATGGATACCTTGCTTCTCATTTCTTTAGAATGAAAATAACCCACCACATCTCCAATCTTCAAAATTATAGAAGTACTCCCAATAGCCATAACAATAGAATCCCATGAATCGAGAAAAGAACAAAGTAAGATATGGTAGTTTTCCTCCTCATCTATTTTGACACCAACTGATGCCAACTGAACCACTAGCATATTAAATTCTTCCAAGTGATCTATGATTTATCCACCCTCTTCCATTCTCAAGGAATACAACTTCTTCCTCAAGAAAATCTTGTTCACTAAAGATTTGGTTTGATACATCTCACTAAGATTCATCCATAGTTTCTATACAGAGGTCTCCTCATGGAAATTAATTATTTAAATAGAGTCTTCCAAACATGATCTGATTAGATCCTTGGCTTTACAGTCCATAAAATCATATTGAGTATCCTGAGTAGGATCTACAGGCCTTGAAAAGATCTTGATCTATCAACGAATCCTCCATCTTCAACTTCCACATTTCAAAATTATTTCTAGAAAATTTCTCCACCTCTATTCTCCTTGATGAACTTTCCATCTAAAAATTCTTGCAACAAGATCAAAAAATCTATTTTTCACAAGCTCCCACTCAAACCTAGATTATTCTAAAAACCCCAACAACCCACAACTAAAACCAAAGGTGATCAGGATTTCATACCACTTGTAAGGAAGCTAAGGTAGTAGAAAAACTTCCTACACTGATCTTGAGAGGAGAATAATGCAAAATGTTTACAAATCTTTCACAATTATAGAAACTCAAATATAAATAAACATAAGTATCATGCATACCATGACATAGTGATTTACATGGGGAAAACCCTTTCAAGAGAAAAACCCCACACTCGAAAATCCACCCAATATATTATTTAGTAAATAAAAAAGATTCAAATATACTTACAGAGAAAGCTTCTCATGGGAGTATCACCACTTAGAGATCAAGAGACAATACGAATGCTATTAGACCCTCATAATACATCATCGTCTCTCTCTACTGTAGCCGACATACAACACCCTCATAAAATAAGGTTACATTATAGGGCAATACATGCCAACAAAATATCCACCATTAGATCTAAAACCTAATAATTAAATATCTAGATTTACAGTGTATCATTTATCTAATGTGTGTCGGCCATTTTAGTAGTCTCCTAAAAAATTTAAGAAAAAATTGTTTACATGCATCCCACTCTCCCCCCTTTCCGCCATTGTATATTACACCATCGATGTAACTAGGAAATATATATATATATATATCCTATCAACAATAATTGTTATATAATTGCAAGGTTGAGACACATTTTCCCAACACTTTTAAACTATTCAAACATTTAAACATCCAATCCATGTAGAATATTCAATTTTAGTAATGAGAGAAAACAAGAAACATCCAACAACATCACATGACACATGAACACCAATATTTTTATGTGGAAAACCCAAAATAGGAAAAATAGTGGTGAGGATTAGCTTACAATGTATTATGACTTGTTATAGTATATTTATAGAAGTGCTCACTACAGGTGGACTCACTATCCAAGTGGAATCATTGCCCACTAAGAGAAGAAAAGAGATAGAAGAAAGTTTGTGCCTCACAACCTAGATTGAACTATTACAATTGCATCTATCATATGCATGAGACACAATTCCAATGAAGCTCAATACACTGATTTTACACACTTCATATGATTTTGATCTACCACTTGGATTTTCTCTACAATTGCATCACCCTAATACTCTTCTCAACATTCACAACTTAGATGCACAATGTATTTGCTCAATTCACATCATGCACATCACTTATAAGTAGGACCTTCATTAAAACATTGATATTGATCTAGCTTATATATCTACTTCACCCATAACATCAATTAGGTTTGCTTAATTAGATGTACCATTCAAAATATAAAAAATATAATTTATCAGCTCAAAATCCTTCCACACATGTCTCATGCCAAGATTCAATCCTTAAATACAATTTGAAATAGGTTAGTATGGACCTATAATAGCTCCCACATAACTCTAAAATACTTAATTAAGATTTGTATACCTTCAAACCTATTAGGTTGACATAGTAGAAGACCTAACACAAAAATAATTTAAATGTATACCCATATTTGGACATGTGAAACTAAAAATACTATGCCATCTAGAGTGAAATGTTAATTCGTGGACCATTGCAGACCCAAAAATTGGATGTACTTATAATGTGTGTATGAACCAATCATTGTTGTACTTGTGATGTGTATGAGTTAGTCAGGTTTCCTTGTATATATGTGATCTTGGTATTATGGTATAATATAACCCTTGTATATTTGTGTATGTTCATACAATAATGATTGTTAATATTTGGTATAGATCCAACACTCAATGGAAAACTATTATCTTTCTATTATAATAAGCTGAGTTAATAGCTTATGTTTAATGAATAATCATGGGTAAAAGGTGAGATCAAAGATATTATACAAAAGGAGAGAATGAAATCCCTGTAATATTGGTGGGTGAACTATGAAGCCTTTGATTTCCCATGAGGAAATACATAGGGAGGGTCATTATGCACCCAGAAAGTTTAGGTTTGGGTCTAGGGATGACCCTTATCATAGGAGCTTAGCACTTTTGAGTGTAAGTATATAAGTGGTGGCATTGATTTTTCATCACCATGATGAATGATGAACATTTCAAATCAACACTTCAACTTTAGATGAAAGATGCTTGATCGGTTAAATTGATAGTTGATGTGAATTATTGAATTTGAAAATAAATATATATAGTGATCAAGGGGCAAATTTTACATGGAATACATCCAACATTTTGATGTGGAGTTTGGTGATTCACTTGGATTAAAAATAACCTAAATTATTTAGTGCTAACACTCAAAGCATGGGTTGGAGCCGAATGGAAGGCTCTTAGACTTTAGTACAAGAATCTAGTCTTTTTAAGTTAAAGAGTTGAAGAGTATGCTAAATCACCAAGGAATGATCCCTTCTAATTTGGGATAAAATATTGGTAGAATCACACCTTTGATACTTTATAGGAGGTAGGATCTGCCCTTCTATGTTCATGGCACCTCATCTCCTTTGTCCAACTTGGCTTAATCTAAATCTTACTATGCAGGGGCATAGTAGTAGAAAAAAATATTTTTCATTTTTCATATTTTATATATTATTTGTCTATTTTAGTTGATTTCAAAATTGAATTCTTTTTGTTCATTTTGACAAAAGCTTACTAAGGGCGAGGTCACATTGGAGGGCTTCAAGATCTTTTTTGAAGGAACAAGGGGTTCCATGAAGCAAAAAAAAAAGAAAATGCTCTAGGATTAATTAGAATCTTGTCCTCAACAATAACAACCCCTACTTTTTAGCTCAAAAACTTAAGTGGGTGTAAAACAGGTGGGGCTAGAAATTTCTCTACCAGCTTAGGATTTTTGCTACCACTTGTTATTCATATGAAGTTTTAAAATTTTCACCAATTAATTTTTTGTTATTTTATATTTATTTAAGTTACTGAATTGAATTTGAAAAATAATAAACTTCATGGGAACACCAATTTCCATAAATATAGGAGCTTAAACATTTAAGCTTAAATTATGATACAAAATTTATAGACTACCCACTTTAAAATAATCCCAAAAAATCTCAATAGCACCCACATAATTTTTTTAGGAAGCCCTCCTCCATGGGACCCCACCCTAAATGAGCTTACAAAAACTAATCCTACAAAAACCAAATTTCAAAAAAATCTAATTATAATGAAATATAGAAAAAAAAATTTCTCATTGTATCTATGATTTTCAGAGAAAAAATCATGCAACTATGATACATACAAAATTTAAAGCACAATCAATGAGATTACTTTAGCTCCAACACCACTTGTTTCTGATTCCAAGGGTATTCCCATCTCAAAGGAGGAGTTTAAGACAATGTTTGCAACCTTTCCTACAATTAGCAAGGCTTCATCGATATATTCAAATATATGGCCATAATCCACTTGCTCTAAAATAAAGGTTCTTGCAACTTGAGCAAATGATATTCTTTCTTAGATTTGCATACTAAAACATAGCAACTTAATTATAGTTTTAGAGTCCTCAAAAATATTTGTGTCATCTATTGAATAAAACATATAAGTATTGAAGGGTACTGTTGATGGCGATTTTGGCACCACAACAATGCAAGCGAAATATTGCTATTTTGCTTCTCCTCAAAGAGAAAGGTAACACATGGATGCCTTAGCTCCCAAGGTCTTTGCAGTTGGGTCTCAACTGTGCGGATGTTACTCAGTGGTCAATGCAATAGTAATATTCAAGGGGCCTACTGGTCTTGAGCTTCTGGATTGTTCTAAGATCAAACATGAAATAAAACCTACTTTAACTGGGGTTTTAAAGAAACAACAAAAGATAGATCAAGGTTTTGGAACATAAAAGAGCAATAGTTCATCCAATCTTAACCAGACTTGTTAACTTCAAGGAATCATAAACCAAAACTGTAGAACAAGATAAGCTTGTGATTGACACACAACCTCTTTCATTCACAGTGCTAATTTGCATAACAGATTTTAATTACCATTCAAATAAAACACAAATAACCTTTCATCCCTTGAAGACTTCACAAATGAAATGATCAATTAAGACAAATATCATTTAGGAACATAACATGAAGTAGATTAAACTCTAATTGTTTATGCTATTATTAAAAAATAGATAAACAATATTTATAAAACTGGCACAATCACCAGTGTACAGAGAATCTGAGGCTTCAGATTGTTTCCAACTACACTAAGAGAATTCAAAAAATACATTATAGTCTCTACTGAAATCTTACTACTAACCAAGAAGATGAAAGAGGCTCTCATTACTGAGAATCAAGATGCAACTCTATCTCCTTCTATTAACTAACCAACTCCTAACAGTTCTTAGTCTAGAAGTTCTCTAATCCTCAAAGTTCTAATCTAGAAGTGCTTACACTAAAAAGTTCTAACCTTTACAAAGAGGTGAGAATGCCTTATATACAGAATGTACAAAAAGATGCGTTGTCCCCTTTCATTAGGGTTTACAAAATATCCGCCTCCAGGAGAGTCGGCATTCAAATCTTTTGAAAGGAGTCAGTTTTACATCACACACGCAATCCTACCATCCATGTTGGTGAAGATTGTCACCTATAAGCATCTATAGATCTTTTGCAGCTACCGCATTAGCTCCCACGCCTCTGTGTCCATTTTTGAACTCCAGTGGGGCTTCTTTGAGTGCCTGAAAATATCCCCATTAATGCCGAGCTACCCTTGTTAGTAGACACCAGCTAGAATTATGACTCATGACTACCTATTCTTCTCTCAGTGCTCTTCCCACTCTAGATCTATTCTTCTGCAAGTTGTCAGTGTAGCGTGGGCCAGTTGGCGAGACGTTTCAGCGAGCCATAGAAGTCATATCGAGCTCACAAAGACCATTGGCAAGACAGCATCCCTTCGGCAAGACTACATGGCAAAGTCTTTCTATCGGCGAGCTCTATTTCTTCTAGTGGGGCCATTTCTATTGGTAGGATCCTCACTTGTTGCCATGACCTCCCTTCGTCCAGAGTTCCTACCGAACTGAGATCCTTTTGGTGAAACTCCCTTAAGAGATATCTTCAGATAAACAACCTGATCCTACAAAATAGATTGCTCCATTAGTTCTCAAAGGCAACTAAAATATAAAATTATTTATCATGTCCCTAATTTCACTGAAAAGGAAACACCACTTTGGTGGAGGCAGAACAAAAACTGAAATGGGAACACACTTCCCTTTCAAAACTAGCAGAGGCGGGACCAAATTTGAAATCAAAACTTCCTCAAAGTTTCAGTTTTCGATTCCATCCCAGCCCTACCTCCGACAAAAAAAAATGAAAAGAAAAGGGGAAAAGGAAGGAAATACAACACCCCACGACCAAACAATCAGAAGTGGGGCAGAACAAAATGAACAAAGTGGAATTGGGATCAGAACGAAATCCGAAATTAAAACTTCTTCAAAGTTTCAGTTTCGGATTTCGTTCTGGTCTTGCCTCCGTTTTTCCCCAAAAAGACAAGAAAAAGAAAGAGAAAGGGGAGGGAGAAACCCATGAGGAAACAAAAAGAAGAGAAAGGAAAGCAAAAGAATGAAACACATGGAATAGGGATTAGAACAGAACCCAAACCAGAAACCTTTGAAGTTTCAAAGTTCGGTTCCAGTTCCTGTTCCGAATCTACCGGAACAAAAATGAAAAGATGCACAAGGAAAAAAAAGACCAAAGCGGCAGAACTAGGATTGGGGAAAGAAAAGACAACAAAATTTGGAAGGAATTCCAAGTTCAGAATTCGATCCAGTTCTGGGCCCGCCGAAACAAAAGAAAAGACACCAAGGGCCGAAAACATCCAAGGCACAAGACACAAAACAAAACAACAAAAGACCAAAGAAGAAAAGAGAGGAAGGAAAAGGTGGGGTCATGGTTGGGATGGAACCCAAATGAGAAACTTAAATAAAGTTTACCCCTCTGACTTGGACCCAAACCTGACTCTGAGAAAGAACCAAGGACGGAAACAAAGAATCATCAGAATTAGAACCGAGGACGGATCAAGACCAGAACTTAGAAGGAAATTCCAAGCTCGGTATTGGTCCTGGTTCCGCTTCTAACAAAACTTTTAAAAAGAAAATGCCTAAGGCAGAAAACCAAAGGCCCAAAAAGGGGGACCCATTTTGATCTAGAAGAAATGGGGTGGTTATGCAAGGCATAACAGGTACATATGAGCTTCTAAGACTAGATTCTCTAGGATCATTTTTTTCTATTGTAGATGTGCACTTCAGGAAATCAATAATAAGAGCCATGCAAGCTTCTAAAATATAAATATTTGATACAACATCACAGTCAATGCCCATTTTTCTCCACCAGAAAGGTACAATTGCATCCAAAGGCTTGGAAATTGATTCATATGGTGCAAGGCACATTATAGGAAATATATCATACTTGCGGATAACATGACAAAATCTTCCCAATCAATCCTCATGCTCAATTGCCTCTTGAATTGCAGCATTTCCAACCAAAGGAGCACCAAATGTAATGCAAAAGAAATTAGAGATTTTCTCAGCCACTTTTCTAGAAACCAAAGAATGGCTAGGGTTGCAACTGCACCTCCTATGGAATGACCCACAAATATAATGACTTGTTCTTCTAAACCTTGCATTTGATGTAACCAACAAAAAAATGGAAATTTTAATATGCAACAATAGGAATAGGGTGCTCTATCTTTTTGAGAGATGGAACACTAGGGTTAAGACCTATTCCACTTAGTTTCACTCAAGGAAACCCTAGAGATCTCAATCCAAGGATGTAATGAAGGAAAGAGATCTATGATAGGGTGTCCTAGGGTATGACTATTGACTAAAGAGGGGTTCACCACTAAGCTAGGGCTTGGAAAGACAAATGATATGCAAGATCTAATGACAAAGACCGATGATATGTAAAACTTCACTAAATGACCCAAAAATGAATGCACAACAAAATGTAAAACTAAGAAATTAGAATAGTGCACCTGGAAACATGAATATGCTTAGAATTAGCTTTGAAATTTTGAAAATGTATACTTTTGGGCACATTAGGACTCCTATTCTAGGTTGGGTGTATTAGTCCCAAAAAAGGGTTTCTGGTCTGGAACATGAATCTGATAGTGTGGATTCAGGATCTTTAGGAATCTAGAAATTTTCCTGTACTGGGACTCATACGCCACTTGTGTGAAGGTGGGTAAATGATAAGTTGAGGTTGAATCACATTATGTTCTCTTGGTTTCAGTTTGTTGTAACAAGCCCTAGTAGATGAACCTTGTGAGATGAAATCCTCAAGAAATTCATCTAAAATTTCAAAGTCATCACTACTAAAAGGTTTAAGGTTTAGGTTAACTTCGACAAAGAGATTTGACATACTCAAACAACTATGATTTCTCTAAGTGGTTCATCGATTTATAGGTGTTTTTGGTTTTGTTTTCTAATGAATGGAAAGTGTAGTCTAAGCTAATTAAACTATTAACTAATGCTGAAAATGAAAAGTATAATAATCTAATTCTATCCACAATTGAAATGTATCTATATTAAGCTAGATCTAATGAAATGCATGAAATATAAACTCAGTAAACTAAAACAGAAAGCTAATGACAGTAAACAAGAATAGAAACAAAGATTTTAATGTTGTAAAATGTAGTCTAAAATCTAAAACGGGACTAAATCACCCAAAGGGGCATATGAGTCCCAATCATGGTTTTTAGGGGTATGAACAATGAATAACTATCAGCACAAGATACCTAAATTATGAAAAATCTCTTGTACTGGGATTAAATCGCCTAGAGAGGCCTATGAGTCCTAGTTTAGGGTTTTTACACCATTTTCAGTTAATTTTGTGTGAATATTATGTTTTCTATTTTGGATGATGTATAAGCTATGCAAAAATGCTTATTTTAGATTAAATTCAATGATGCAAGATGCAAAAATGCAACCTATATGCACTTTCAATAATGCAAGACTTATAAACCCTAGAATTCCAATTAACTAATGCAAGTTCCCTAATGCAATGTTAATGCAAGCTAAATATAGGATGAAGATGCACTCCAAATTAGAAAATGAAATGTTATAAAAGTATGTTCACCAAAATGAAACAACAAGAATAGGGTTCTCTATCTTTTTGAGAGATGGAACACTAGGGTTAGGACCTATTCCACTTAGTTTCACTCAAGGAAACCCTAGAGATCTCAATCCAAGCATGTAATAAAGGAAAAAGATCTATGATAGGGTATCCTAGGGTATGACTAATGACTAAAGAGGGGTTCACCACCAAGCTAGGGCTTGGAAAGACAAATGATATGCAAGATCTAATGAAAAATATTGATGATATGAAAAACTTCACTAAATGACTTGGAAATGAATGTAAAACTGAGAAATCAAAACAATGCACTTAGGAACCTGATTATGCTTGGAATAAGCTCTAAACTCTAAAAATGAATATTTTAGGGAATACTAGGACTCATATGCCAAGATGGGTGTATTAGTCCAAGACTAGGGTTTCTAGTATGGAATAGGAATTTGATAGTGTGGATTCAGTATCTTCGAGAATTTGGAAAATTTCCTGTATTGGGACTCATATGACACTTGTGGAGTATCAATCCCATTCTGCTTTTTTTGAACATCAATGTCCAGATCTAATTTCCAATCTCTCCTCTTCTTTCCCAACCCAATTTTTGGATTTGAACCTGTAAGAAGACATGCAAAATAGAATGTAGTGTAGATTTGATTATGGGGGGTTTGCATCCATCAAACCCCTAGTTTGGTAATTAAACCTTGATAGGAACAATGGATCTTGAATGTAAATGTGAACACAAAACCTAACCTTAAATGTATCTAATATTAGGAAATCTAAAATGCAATGCAACCCTATTCTAATGTGCTAGAATGAGATACATGAATGAAGTATGAGGATGAATGACTCACTTTGGGAGATCCTTAATCACCCTAATAAGCCATAATAAGATGTGTAACTTCCTTAGGCTGAAAGTAGAGTGATAATGAAGGATGTAATCACTTAGGAAACAAGTCATTAGGCTTGGCTTGATGGCTAGTTGCATCTCCCCAACCTAGAATGGATCACGATTCACCATAGGCCACCATAATCAATCCTTGAAAATGCTAGATATTGAAGGAAAGTGAGTTTGAAGACCTACAAAAACACTATAATTATGCTCCAAGACTTCAACTTTTCTTGCTACTTGCTCTTGAATGCTCTTGTAAAAGAATGCTTGAGTGCTTGTAAATGCTTAGACCTTGAATTGCCTTCTCTAGATGAAAATAATTACTTAGAAGTTATTTAATATAGGTATTACACCTAATTTACCGTTATTTAGATCTCAAAATCCAACATCAACCAAAATTTTGAATTAAAAAATTGAATTTCCCACTCAAACCCTAAAAGTAGGCCACATGGGACTCATACACTACTTGTGATGTATGGGTCTCACCTAGGAGGACTCATATGCCCAAGGTGGCATATGAGTCATGATGAGTCCAATTAATGGCTCAATTTTGATAGGGCTTATCATATATTTGTTGTTGATACTATAGAATTTGTCACCTAGTTATTAACATTATCCATGTTATTTCCTTAGATTTGTTAACATTGGGCATGAAATTATTCTTGTGACTTCTGATGATACTAACATGCTATGTGAATTTTCTATGTTAATTTTACATGTGGTTGAATGGATGTTACTTTAAGGTAATTATGGATATGCAATTATTTTGTGCATGCTAATGTCATCATGTAGGTTCACATCAAGATGCAGATATAAATGATGCTTGTAAACTGGAAGAAGTTTCTACCAGTTGGTCGGTTGCTAAGGAAGTAAAACAGATGGTCACTAAGAGGTCAAAGGAGGGAAAACTCTCAATGGAGGGAAACTTCGAATGGAGGGAAATTTCTAGCTTGTATGGAAGTTATACCTACCTTTTAAATGGTCATGTTTGTTAGTTAAGAAAATCTAGGAAGTGTGTTGTGTTGGATCCTTGTTGGGGAAATTCTGCCTTGAAAAAATCTGGCGCATTCATAACTTCCTCCCTCTCTTTTCCATACTTTCACTAAATGGCATCCTCCTATTTTGCTAGAGTCAACTACCTAGTTAGTTAGGGTTAATTAGAAGCTTTTCCCTCTATAAATAATGGTCAGATGACCCTTTTCACAAGGTTGGATGTTTTGAGATTGTACTTGCATTTCCAGTTTAAGTAATACAATTATATTGTTGATATATTGTAATAATGTTTTCAAGGAATAAAATAATATTATGATTTGCTGCATTTGAGTTAGCCTAGGGAAGAGTCATTCAAGGGGGCTCACTTGGTGAGAATTCCACCCATTTAGTTTCAAATTTATTTTTCTATTTAGTAATTAGTCTCAGTTTCAACAATTATCTGTTCTTGCAACCATTGGAACTTTGTTATGTGACTGTTCCTGCAACCAAGGAAGATAGAGTAGTTTCTTGTCTGTTTGTTGAGATTTCTATTTATGTCATCCTTTTCCAGTCTAGTTGTTGATTCTCAGTGTAGTTGTGGATTCATGCTTAGTGCTTATGTTAATTTCTTTCCAACATTTTATTTTCAATGCTATTTCTTTTTTAGTTTAAGGATGACTACAATGGAGTCCTAGTGCACATACAATGCTGACCCATTTCAAGTTCACATCCCTAGGTTGAAAATGAAATGCACCTTCATGATGAGTAAGATAACTACTTAGTGTAGATGTCTGATCTCTAAGTCATAGCTCTCTAAGGGATTGGTTATTGAACCATTATAGGAGGCCAACATTTTTGGCATTGCTGCCAGGGATGGTGTCAAACTAGGAAGTTCTTTGGAGTCATTTCTAGTTTCTTTCTTACTTTAGTATCTCTGATGTTTGTTCTTAGCATACCCTTCATTTGAGAAAAGTAATGATCTACTATTCTTTCACCAATTCTTTGTGTGAGTTGGTTGATACTGAGTTAATACTGCATGCATGGAGGTAGGAGAAGGGATGCTCATGGGAGATTTCTTCCCAATGACCCTAATCCTGATAACCAGCTAGTTGAATTTGAAAATCTTCCAAGAGACGAAGAAGAAAAGGAGGAACATCCTTTTGTTGATGCATTTCCCAATTTGACCAGTTCTAAAACTTCCTCTAAGGACCAAGCTACCCAAAACCTGATTGAGAATCCATTTGCGTTGGCACTCCATCGAGTAGATATGGCTCATGCAAATCCAAAAAGACCCCACCAACCATCTTTTCCATTTCCTATCACTCATCAGAATGAAGTTGATTATCTCAAGAACATCCCTACTTTAGTTCTTCCTAAGTTCTATGGGTTTGTCACAGAAGACCTTGACACTTGCTTGTTTGATTTTGATATCCTCTATAGAAGTTATGACTATACCACTGATGCTCATAGGCTTAAATTGTTTCCTACCACCTTGATAGAAGCTATAATAAGATGGTTTATGAGTTTAGGTAGGAATATTATAGAGACTTGGGATGATATGAAAACAAATTTTCTTGAGAATTACAAAGAATATTGTAGGGGAAATTATATGAGAAGAGATGATATCTTCAGGATGTAGTAGAGGGAAGATGAAAGTTTGGAGGACTATATTTCAAGGTTCATGTTTTTCCTGTAGAAATCTCCACATCGTGCACTCAATGAAGAGTCTCAAAATTTTCTCTTCCTTAGAGGGATCAATGAGAGCTACATTGGTGCACTAGACCTGATGGGAGGAGGAGATATCACCCAAGTTCCTTGGGATGATATTAAAAAGATATGTTAGAATTACTCTAGGGAACCTCTAAAGAAAGGAAGAGGTTATCAATCCTATGTGGGTAAATCCTACATGAATGGAGTCTCAAGGATAGACATCACTCATTTGCTGGAAGATTTCAAGTAGGATATCATGAACAATATGGATACTCAACTAGACACTCTTCAAGCAAAGAAGAAACAAGAGGAGGAAGAGGTAATGTTGGTATAATATTGTCCTCATTGCAGACAAAAGAAGAAGGAATGCATATGCAAAATGGTAGCCAACATTGATAGCAAGAAAATATCACCAAAATTTAGGCTAGTTTGGGCTGATGATGATCAGGTTTTCTACATTTCACAAAGAAGATCATGGGCTCCAAGACAAGGTATGCCACTGGATCCATTATCTTTTAGTGGAACTTATTTCAATTCCTATGCATCTGGTAATCAATGGAAACCCCCATATCTATCCAATGATGGAGGATATCCACCTCAACCTTGGAAAAACCCTCCAACTACTTGGCCCAATTACCAAAAATATCCAACCTAGTGGTAGCAATTCTAAGGGAATTGGCAGCCACATCTAGGAAACTGGCAGCAAACATCCCAATGGAGGGGAGGACAACAATGGACAAACCAGACAATTGGTTATATGCAACCACCTTCATAGCCTCAACATCCTACCATATTGCCTCCTACTAGCTCAAGTTCTAGCATCCCTAGACCTACTCAGTTACCAACTCAACCCACACCTAAGCCAAATAACAAACCACAACAACAACCAGTTTATTCTATAGATCCTAACCAATTTCCTACATATGTTGTGAGTGTGAGTGACATTCATCTGCATTTAGGAACCAATTTTCCAACTCCTTCCACTCCTATCATCACCGAGCTTCCTATGGAAGAAGAGGAGCATTAGAATGTCCCTATTCAATTGAGTGTGCCTAAAAATCCTGAACCAATTTAGCAATCTAATCAAGACCCACCATTTCCTCAAAGGTTATAAGTTATTAAACAAAAGGAAGAGTAGGAAGAAACAACCTTTGATATTATGGATTAGGTGAAACACATATGTGTTAAGATACCTTTGTTCTAGGCCATAAAAGATGTCCCCATATATAGTAAATAAATCAAGGAAGCATGTCTCAAAAAGCCAAGGAGGAAAAAGAAAGACCCTACTATCATTCAGTGGTGGGATAGTTAGTAGATATAATGCTTGGGAAAGTTACTATTCCAAAATACACTAACCCTGGTAGTCCTGTGGTAGGAGTCACTATATAAATGGAATCCAAGTAAAGAATGCTCTAATTGACTTGGGAGCAGCAATAAATGTGATGACTAAGGATATCCTACAACAACTAAATGTTGAAAATATGAGACCTACTCCTACTGTCATGTAGGTTGCTAATAGTTCCACTATCAAACCAAATGCTATAGTAAAAGACCTTGTTGTAACCCTAGAATCTTGGGAGTACCCAGTATATTTTGTGATCCTTTCCCCTAAAGCTACATTGGGAGAGTATCCCATTATTTTGGGTAGGTCGTGGTTAGCCACAACAGATGCTTATATTGGATTTCAGCCTAGGGACATGACTATTTCTAATGGAAGGAGCACTAAAATTCTTGTTCTATACTCTTCTTCTCAACCATCCCATGATATGGATAACCCCATATGGCCACAGGTTGGAGAAGAGGCCGAGGAAGTCAATTCAGTGGCATAACTCATGATGATAAGAAAAATTCCTTTCATGCAACTCCAGGAAGAAGATGAAGTATTATACCATATAATTCAAAACCATTGTGAGGTGCATGAAGAATCATCCACTCATGAATCTGGTTCTACAAGTCCATTGAAGACACTTATGCCTTCTCCTCTTGCACATGAACTTCTTTCAACATCAAATATGCTTCATACATTGTTTCCACATGAACTAAAAATTACAAGCATTAGTGAAACAACCATGATTGAGTTGACCACACAAGTACAAGTTTTAGAAGGAAAACATTTGAATATTAACAACAAGTTGAAGAAAGAACAACAGTTGTCATTGACAAACTTGTTGAAGACCCATCAACATGCATTTGTATGGGATTACCATGACATGAAAGGATTGGATCCAAAACTTTGTACTCATAGGATCTACATTAGAGATGACTACACACTAGTAAGGCAACCATAGAGGAGAATCAATCCTACATTGAGGGAGATTGTAAAAGGGGAATTACATAAGTTATTAGATGCAAGATTTATCTACCCTATTTCAAATAGCTAATGGGTGTCCCCATTGGTAGTTGTGCCTAAAAAGGGAGGTAAATGGAGAGTTTTTGTTGACTATAGAGAACTAAACTCTACCACCAAAAAGGATCATTTTTCCCTTCCTTTCATAGACCACGTATTGGATTCAATTGCAGGTAAGTAATATTTTTCTTTCCTAGATGGATTCAATGGTTATAATCAAACACAGATTGCACCAGATCAAGGGAAGACAAATTTTACCTATCCTTGTGGGACTTATTCCTATTCAGTACTTCCATTTGATTTATGTAATGCACCTACAACATTTCAAAGATCAATTATTAGTATATTTTCAGATATCCCACATGATTGTATGGAGATCTACATCGATGATTTTACTACTTATGGTGTTGATTTTGTAGAAGCATTATAAAACCTAAAAAAAATTTTGTAGAGATGTGAAGACCATAATCTATCCTTGAATAGTGAGAAATTATTCATGATGATGCAAGAAGGAGTAGTCCTTAGCCGCTATATCTCTCATAAAGGAATTCAAGTGGACCTAGCTAAGATTGAGGTGATTACCAATCTTCCTATTCCTACCAAGAAAAAAGATGTTAGAAGTTTCCTGGGACATGTATGATACTATAGGCACTTCATAAAATATTTTAGTAAGATGGTAGCACCACTGTACAATCTTCTAACTAAAGATGTTGAGTTCCAGTGGAAAGAGGATTGTGACAAAGCATTCTCTAATTTAAAAGAATCCTTAACCCATGCTCCTATACTCAAAGGCCCTAATTGGGAACTCCCCTTCCATATTCATAAAGATGCATTTGATTATGATATAGGAGATGTCTTGGGCCAAAAAGAGGGAGCAATTAAGAATGCAATCTCCTTTATTAGCAAGAACCTACAACGAGCTAAGTTTAATTACATAGTGACAAAGAAGGAGATGTTGGCAGTCATCTATGACATTAACAAGTTTTGGCATTACATAACAGGATATCATATTTTTGTCCATATAAACCATGTAGCCATAAGATACCTCATGAATAATCCCTTGACTTTAGGTAGGCTAGCAAGGTTGTTGCTATTGCAGGAATTTGATATTACCATTGTTGACAAATTGGGTAAGGAAAATGTTGTGGCAGACTTTCTCTCCATATTTACCACATCAAAGGACACTCAAGTCATTAATGACTCCTTTCTTGATGAACATTTGTTTTCCATCAGTGTGCACACACCTTGGTATGTAGATATAGCTAATTATCTAGTTATAGGGAGAGTTCCCCCTAATTTTTCTCCAAAAGAGAGAAGGATTCTTATTGAGAAAACTTTTCCTTTCTCATGGATTGTAGGATGTCTATTCTATACTGGACTAGGTCATGTGATGAGGAGATGTGTAAGGAAGGATGAAACATATGATATACTACATGCATGTCATAATGAACCCTGTGGAGGGAACTTTGCAGCTAAGAGGACATCAATGAATATTCTTAATACAAGATATTACTGGCCCACACTTCATAAGGATGTAGGAAAGTATACTAGGAAGTGTGATAGATGTCAAAGTGTGGGTCGACCAACTAAATCTGATGAGATGCCTCTATACCCTCAGGTAGTCATCACACCATTTGATAAATGGGGCCTTGATTTTTTAGGTCCAATTGATCCACCATCAAATGGTAAATCATGCATCTTGGTTTGCACTGACTATGTGAACAAGTGGGTTGAGGTTAAAGCTATGAAACATGCTAGAGATAATAAAGTTGTAGAATTCCTCTATGAAGAAATCTTCACATGTTATGTAGTTCCTAAGGAGATAGTTATAGATCAAGGGGCTTAGTTTACATCAACTCTTGTGACAACATTAGTCAATGAATATAATGTAAGGCATAAGAAATCTACCCCCTATCACCCTCAGGCCAATGGCCAGTCTGAAGTGACAAATAGGGAAATAGAGGCTATTTTGACAAAAACAATGGCAATTCATAGGAAAGATTGGGAAAATAGGTTGCCAGAAGCTATCTGGGCTTATAGAACCACTTGAAAGATAGCAATTGGTTTCACTCCTTTTGAATTATTGTATGGAAAAAAAACATGATGCCTATAGAGTTTGAGCATAAAACTCTTAGAACAATACTAGACCTTCGAATAGACATATCTAAGACACAAAAGGATGGGATCATGCAACTGAATTCCTTGGATGAGATGAGAAAGTCAACTCTTCACCATGCTAAGATAGTGCAAAATTAGAGAATCAAATGGAATGACAAATACATAAAGGAAAAGAAGTTCTAGCTAGGTAACTGGGCTCTCCTTTATGACTCCAGGTATCAAGATAATGTAGACAAACTGCAAACTAGGTGGTTGGGACCATATGAAGTTGTAGAAGTCTTCTCTAATGGTGTTGTTTAACTCACAACCTTTGACTAGGTCGTAATATTCAAGCTCCCAAACAACGGTCATCATCTTAAGTTATATCATAAGCCAACTTCCAAACAAGAATTCATGCAACAATTTATCCAACACTAAACCTCTGAAGTTCTTACAGCTGAAGGAAGCAGAGCTAGTGTCCCTCCTTCTGACTAGTCAAGGTATGTATCCAATGATAATAAAGATTTCCACTTTTGTGGGAATCAACTTATTCATTAATAAATCCATCTGCCCATCCATCTCCATCTTTTCTCTCTCTTCCATAACTCCACCATCAATTCACTTCACCATCACTTCATTCCATCAACAGTGCATTTAATAAGCTCAATTGTACTTTTAAATTAACTCGTACTTCCCTCCACATTCTTTCTAAATGACACTCCAAATTTTTAGGTACCTGTGTAACAACTTGCTATATCTTAATTATCTTAAATGCATTTATTTAATTATTGTATATTAATGATGATATTTCACATATGTAGCACATATTCAAGTACTCTGCCCTATCACATCATAATTGCATCCTAGCTTGTGTAGACACATGCTACAATTTAGGTTGGGGGGGAGTATGAACCCACATGTTCACATGTCATACATGTCAGCAAATTTAAAATGAGCCAATTTGAAATAGTTGAAATGATGGTTTCCATGTATGATGTGACACTAAACCATCACCATTTTCCATGATGATACCCCTCATTTACGTTTCTTTACTACCTTATTCATAGTCATAATGTCACCAAAAAGGTAAATTTAAGAGTTACATGACATTGGTGTTAGCACTAAAGAAGAGTTGCAAAAAGCAAAAGAAATTGGGTTTTCAGAGAAGGATTGTACAAAAGAAAATTTTGTAGAAGTGTTCTCATGATTGTGGGTTGAAAAAATGGGAGAACAACTGATTAGACATGAACCTACAATTCATGACGTGATACTACAGGATGCACTCTTTCTAGCCTAATTCAGGAATTATGGATGGTTGGACTACTTTATGAAACTAGACAGTTTCAATGAGGACATTACTCTGTAATTTACACAAGAACTTTTTGATGGGAAGGCAATGGTAAAAGGGCTGGAACTTATAGCCACTAAGGAGAGAATTGTTGAAGTAACGAGTTTGCCTACTGAAGGAGAGCCATACCCCGCTTCCAAGGATGTGAGGTCAGCTAGGGCAGAAGTCACTAAACCTATTAATCCTCCACTTGTTGTAGATAAGCAAGGAACAAGGAGAACTTCTCTACCATATAAGTGGAAACAAGTTGATGTCTACATTGTCAAATATATTACCTGTGAGGGCTACCAATCATGCCTCCATTCTATGTATTTTAAGCTCCTAAACCATATGAGACATGGAAGAAGGATGAATGTTCCCAATGTGTTGTACAACCTCCTTGCAATCATGGTAGCTAAAACAAAAAAAGGTAGGGACAATTTTGTCTCCCATCATTGTTTGATAAAATTGTTAGTAGAAATTTTTTTACAAGAAATGTCTAGTATGTCATGGGAAGAATTTGTGAACATTGACCAATTCAGATTGGAAAATGTGAGTCATAGAGGTTAGCCCCAAGCTCATTGGGTTAGTAGGGGTGAGAGGGTTGCTAAAACTACTCCTGGAGCTTCAACCTCTGGCACAAACCCTAGCACAAACCCTCCTAGAACTGAGTCAGCAATAGAAATTTTCTCCTATGAATCAGAGTATTCGGATGAAGAAAGTTCATCCTCAGACCCTAATATCAATGTTCTCCCTAAAACTCCAATTCGTACTAGGGCTACCATTAGAAAATAGGAAGCACAAATGAGAGATGGAGAAATTAGAAAAGGGAAGGCCAAGAAGCAAACATCAGAAAGAGTAACACCAAGCCCTAGGAAATAGAAATTTGATGACACTAGTCTTCTTGTAGTGGCTGAGAAACGTAAAATCCCTCCAAAGAAATCAAAACTAGCTGAGCCAACTACTGATATGCCTCCAAAAAGAAGCCCTAGACTGAGAAGAACACCTAGGAAGGAGATTGAAGCTCCTAAGGGGCAAGTAATTTTGAGGTGGAAGACATTTTTGAGGAACAAGAAAACATAAGATTAGCAGAGCTTGCTACTATTGTAGAGCAGGTTGAAAATCAGGAACCACTACAACCAAAGCAAGATGAACAACAAGAATCACTGCAACTGGTGCCATTTGAACAACATGAACTAGTGAGAGGAAAGATCTTGTTAGGAAAAAATATACCTCCAACTTTTTCATGGAATCTTGTAGCCCTGAACTTATGGAATGAAATGCAAAGGAAGGAGGAGTGGAAAAGGAAAGACTCAAGCTACAAGAAGTAAAAAAGAAAACTGTAGAAATTGAGGGAAAGAATGCAAAGATTGTTGCCTTGAAGGATAAGGTAGATAATTTGGTAGCTTTAGTACCCCAAATGATGGCATGCAAAACTCCTCCAAGAGTATATGCACTACCATTTAAAGGAGCATCATATTTCCTTCAAGTTGTCAAGGGTTATTTCAGATTAATCCCTTCTATTGAAACCCCACATGAGTTTTTCCAAGCCTACCAATCCTCTCCTCTTGAAGTTAAAAATTTGTTGTGTGAATTGTACTTGCATAATTATGTTGTGCCTAATGATCATGACTAGAACCCATTGCTATACATTGGAGATATCCATTTGAGAGCATTCATATCATGGATCCATAATGAAGTCAGTTGGGGGTAGCAATTTAAAATATACATGGAAAGAGAACTCCATACCCCCTTGCCTCTCAGAGTTGAATCTAGTAACCCTTTAGACATTTACTATACATGGCACATAATTATTTATCG
>VDFB02037926.1:41262-133534 GCA_007258455.2 Sequoia sempervirens | reverse complement strand
TGCCCCTTTTCACAATTTTGGATGTTCTGAGATTGTAATTGCATTTCTAGTTTAAGTAATACAGTCATATTGTTGATATGTTGTAATCATGTTTTCAAGGAATAAAATAATATTATGATTTGCTGCATTTGAGTTAGCCTAGGGAAGACTCATTCAAGGGGGTCCACTTGGCGAGAATTCCACCCATTTATTTTAAAATTTATTTTTATGTTCAGTAATTAGTCTCGGTTTCAATAGTTGTTTGTTCCTGTAGCCATTAGAACTCTATTTTATGACTATTCTTGCAGCCAAGGGAAAAAAAAGTAGTTTCCTGTCTATTTCTTGAGATTTTTTTTTTGTCATCCATTTCCAGTCCAATTATTGATGTTCAATGTATTTTTTGATTCATGCTCAATGCTTATGTTAATTTCTTTCCAACATTTTATTTTCATTATTGTTTCTTTTCTAGTTTAAGGATGACTACAGTGGAGTCTTAGTGCACATATAGTGCTGACCCATTTGAAGTTCACGTCCCTAGGTTGACAATGAAATGCATCTTCATGATGAGTAAGATAACTGCTTAGTGTAGATGTATAATCTCTAAGTCACAACTCTAAGGGCTTAGTTATTGAACCATTAGAGAAAGCCAACAAGTCCCACCCTAGATTTTTGGGGTGGACTAATGATAGGTTATTAGAAAGATTAATGCTTTTATTGATTTTTTGGGATTTTAGTTGAAATAAGCCTCAAGTATTAGGGGTCTATTAATGATGATTTAAAGGGAATTTAATGCAAGGGTACCAAAATGGGTCCAAATAAAGCAATAAATTATACTTTCTCCAAGAAGGAAGTACATTTTTTGTTGCCACATTTAGCCCCCACTTTACCGGCCATATGACTCTACGTACATATGCAAGCTAAAGGAATTCAAAAAATTAACTTCATTTCATAAAAGGATACTCATATTAATTCAAAATATGGGAGAATGAATCCCCCACTATAGCCATTTGCAAAACCATAATGTTAGGAATCACATCCTACAACACTAAGTCATTAGGACTGTTCCAAAATCCTCTTATCTAATTTCTCATAGAAATAAAATTTGAGGGTAGATGTATGCCCCTGCTTGATTCTACCTATTGTATGGAGGTGGAATCAAGGTAGAAATCTAGTCACATCAAATTAGATAAGGTGTATCATAGGTATTTCCAAGTAACATAGCACATAATGATAGACATGTGATGAGGACGGGAGCATAATCACTATTCTAAAGCAACAAACGGTATAAAAAATAGAATTCTCTAGCCCCCGATATGATAGTTTGAAGGAAAAAAACATTTTTTGCCCTAATATAGTAAAAACCAAGTTTTAACATACATAAGAGAAAAAAGTTTGAAGGAAAAAAACATTTTTTGCCCTAATATAGTAAAAACCAAGTTTTAACATACATAAGAGAAAAAAGTGAAGTAACTTGAACTAATTTTATCTTTCACCTTCTTGCAGCTTGACTTTTTCAAAGAGTGATTGAAGATGTCGAGCCAATGAGAGTATGTGCCTCTAAGACTCGAGGTAGCTTGAGGCGAGTTGTGGCATCAGTTGAGTTGATGTGCCTTAGCTTTGTCCTTACACATTTATTTTTTGTTTTAACATATTTCTAGGTTGATTTAGGACCCTCAAAGAAAAGTATGCAAAGCATCCATTTTTTGCAAAGTGTCCCCCTGTTTTACAAAGTGTCCCACTTTTTCATGAAGTGTCCCCCTTTTTCACAAAGTGTCTCGTTTCTTCGTGAAGTGTCCCAAATAGGGAATAAAGTGTGTAGAACCCTTAGAAAAGCATCCTATAACAACTTTAGAAAACTTTTTGACTATTGATGTATATATTTAAGATTTTAGAATGCTTATAAGAGAGGTTTTTTCTTTTTTGTTAGATTCCACCCCAGTCATGAAAGCGTCTCGGTGACAAAAAATTATGTTGCTTACGAGACCTAGTCTCAACTTTATCAAAGGAAGATACTCAAACTTTACAGATGACTATACAATTATACTGGGTGTACCTTATGTCTCCCATGAGGTACCATGATGCTATGTTGATGGCCCTTGTTGAGAGATTGGATGCTAATACCTACACATTTCGCCTACCCACTAGTGAAATGGCGATCACCCTAGAGGATGTACATCACATCCTGTGAGTTCCTATTTAAGTTGAGATCATGCACTTCACAAGGGATCGTACATACACAGAGATACGAGAAAATATAGGTTACTGCTTAGGAGGATTGGTTTGAGGGGAGATTGTAGGTCCACATATTGATCTAGTGTGGCTACTCTATGCACGATCACCAGTCTTGAGAAAGATTATTATTTTCATAGTGGCACTAGTACTCATCCCTAATGGCTAGGGTGAACACTTGGATGGAGGTCATGTTCATATGATCAAACATATGGAGCACCACAGGACTATATATGCTTGGGGCCACAGTATCCTTACATATTTATATTATGATCTAAGGCAGTTTGCATACCATGAGGTCGACAACATGGTACATTGTATGCTACTATAGGTTTGGTTCCTGAATCATATCACATCAGTAAGATGAAAGGGTTTCCATCTATATTGACCCTAGGATATCCACATGTGTTTAGTTATCTTCTGAGGAAGTCATGGCAGTATGGAGATTTACATTTTTGGAGAATTCAATTTGATTGGCTAGATCAGGAGAAGGTCCTTTGGATACCATACCAGCTGATACCATAGTGGCCAGATGATACTCGGTAGTTGAGGAGGATTTAAAGGGACAAGATTCTTTGAGGCAAGTATGATTACATAGTAAGACCATTATACTATGATCTTGTGATGTGGAAGTTTGGTCAGATACAGGTACCACCAATAACACGCCCCTTTTACAAGAAATTATTGTGGAGTTCTTGGAGGCCAAGAGATACTAGGTGACTAATAGTGGATGATGTTAGATCCAGTGATTTAGAGCACACAAATCTTGACATGCCCACAGTTTCCAATGTTGATGACATTGTTAATATTGATGCATATGAGGAGTGGTGGGCAGTAGCACGACCAAATCCTCTATTCCTGATGGATCATCCTATAGGATTTACAAGACCAATTCTAGAGTAGAGGGATGAGGATGACACCCATGAGGATATAGGGATTGGGGCATCATATCTATTTGTAGATGAGATAAATGAGGATTACAATGAGGGGATAGAACCTGATTATGAGGGAGAGGAGGAGGAGGACAAGGAGGACAAGGATGAGGGTGAGGAAGAGGAGAAAGAGGAGGAGAATCTAATGAGTGAGGGAAGTGATACAAAAGATGAGGGTCCATTTTCCCATTAGTGGGGAGATCCATCTCCCACTTGTGTTACCAGATCACAGTTAGTAGCTGCAACACATGCTAGCATATATGAACATGGAGAGGCTAGCATATCATCCATGCCTCTTGTACAAGATGAGGTTGTCTTTACATAACCGACAGGGATCTAGGTGATCAATGATATTTTATTTATTGTTATTCTTGTTTTTATGTTCATGCTTATGATTTTAATTATATTTATTATTTCTATGTTGTAGGGGTTGTGAGAGATTTACATGATCTCTATGGACAGGTTGCTATAGAGATAGTGCCTTTGTCAGGCATCGATTAGGCTAATCCCACATCCATTGTGGAGTAGAACCTAGAGCTATTTGAGCCATATGTCAAATTGATAGCATCATATGAGGGTGTTATGAGGCATGTTGATCAATTTGAGGCTTCTTATGAGGAGATTCAATCATCTCGAGGTCCAGAGGAGGTTGAGAGACTCCATGCAAAGGTAGCCAAGCTACAGTTAGATAGAGACCACATAGAATGAGAGCATCTAGAGGTCATTACATGGGGGATCATAGTTTTTGGATGAGCATAAGGTCTACAATATGCTTTGGATGCTCTTATTAGTCCATGATTGTGATTGCATACTGCCATCTTTCAATGGACTGCATCTAGGAAAATGTGATCATCGAATCCTAAGTGATCTAGTAGCCACAAGCCACCCTAGCATTGTATATTTGAAGACATGTACTCAAAACTTATATATATATATATATATTGATTATTTGATGTTTAATTATTTATGCTTATAAGCGTAAACAAAGACTTTGGCACACAATGGCTTTCTAGCACTTCTAGGGTTTTTCACCTAAAAGAAGAAAGATGGGCCAAAATGCAATGCACATTGTTGATGGTGTTTTTATGCACTTCTCAACATAGGCAGTGCGTAGGTGCACTACCTCTCTTGAAAGATAATCTTCCACAATCGGATTGCAGAACACTATCCCAAGGTCTCTCAGATGTCAGGTCATGACAGTGCTTAGATACCTCAGTAGTTGATGTGATTTGCTGGAATCACAAGGCGGCCTTATAGGAATACAAAGTGTGGATGTGAAACACGAAGTAGGATCTTCAAAAAGGGAGTTCTTAGCATGAAAGCATTCAGGTGTTGGCTGCAGGTTCAAACATCAATCTCGAACTCCATCTAGTTGTTAGATTCAGCTTTATAAGGTATAATGAACCTTGGTGTTGTTCAATTCCTAAAGAAAGTGAAAAAGAGCGAAGGAGAAGAAAAGTTCCTAAGCCTAAAGCTTGCTGCGAACAGTGATAATGGAGTCCCTGCAATAGACAATTCCTTCAAACAATCTCCCACTTAACCAGGAATTTCACAATATCATGGGAGTTGTGCAATCTTCTAAGGGCTGCAGATTTGTATCCTTCATTCACCACATACATGTATGAATTAAAGATAAGTGTTTGAGGCAGCTTAAATCAGGTCCAGGCTAACTTTGCAAATCTGTCTACCTTCAGCAAACAGCAAAAAGTATGGACTAAGGAGTTATCAACAAAGCAGGAATTTTCATGAACAGCCAACAGCATTCCTAAGATTATCAAAGTAACATGAACAGCTAACTAAACAGCAAATAGATCCTAGTTAAACATATAAGGTTGGAGAAATGAATCAATTAACATGAGATAAAACAAGGAAATGCACCAAGTCAATGCTATTTCTCATATATTTCAGCAGCATGTCTTTACAACAACTCAACTCTCACTTTGCAAATGAGGGGAGTCCTCTATTTATAGCTTTTCCAAAATCAAATGAATGGCCAAGATTCACTTCCATTGTGTGGCCACGATTCATTACAAATTAGGGTTTCACCTACCCCCAAATAGATTTACAATTAAAAAACATGTTCTGTCTTTTCCCTATTTTGTCATCTAGTGGATGACACTATTTTCTTTTTGTCCTGTAGCTGATTGTTGTTCCTTTGGCTGTAGCTACCTTTCTGGGAGGTCTTTTTCTTTGGCTGGGCTGTCTGGTTGCTCCTCGGAGGTTGCGTGATCAATTTGCTTGAGGATGATGGCCTGGAGCTTGTCTATTTCGAGGATTTCGCACTTCAACGTCTGGTAGCTCCATTCTTTGGTGTTCTCTTCCAGCCGCTTCCAGTCTTCATCATACTTTGAGCTCTGATCTCTGAAAAGCTCTGATCTATCGAGGGCACGGGCAGCGAAACTTAGGAAGTCTGTCATGATATCTCCAGCTGCCCCGTCCTTCATCCTCTCCTCAAAATAGGGCCTAACCTTCTCCGCATCTAACTGCACCGTGGGCATATCATGGCCCATTATCAACTTCAGGTACTCGGTGCACTCTGCTCAGATTTCCTTGATCCACGCAATATCCGGATCAACCCTGCTCTGGATCTGCTCCATTCTCTCTTTACGGTGGATGAGGTCCCTGCGCCATATGTCTACCAGCCAGTGATCTTCCTTCTTCAATTCTAGCTTCTCTTCCCATGAGCTTTCTGGCATTTGGAGGATGGCCTCAACCTTCAGGAAGGCAGAGTCGTAGATCGCGGGGAAGTTGGTGCAGAGCTTCCTTGTGCCTTCCAAGGACCGAATCAGATCTAGGAACTTGTTGGCTATCTGCACAGCCAAGCCAATCCCTATGTTCCCGACCTTCACAACCTGCTGGAACCAGTCCTCCGTGGTCTTTTCCAGGTTCTTCCTCCTTTCCAGCTTATCTATTTATTCCTTGGAGAGCAGCTGTGGCACGGCCATAGAGGTAGTGGGGAGGTCATCAATTGAAGACCATTGTTGGATGTAGTCAGTTAGGGCAGCAACTTGCGCCTTTAGTTCATCCTTGGTGATCTTATCCTGCTTAATCAGTTGCACTACCATAGCCACTGACTCCTCTAGATGTCCAACCTTCTGTTCCTTGGTGGCCATCCCTAGGTCGATGGTGGCAATATTGTAGCTTACTCTGGCCTGGCCAATAGTTGGTGTTGCCACTTGTGCTGCTCGGGAGCCAGAAGCATCTATGGTTACCCTGGAACGGACCTTAGGCTTCTTCTCCTTCTTTGGTGTGGCTAGAGATCGAGCCAAGATGGCCTCCAATCTTGACCTCGGGTCGCTTAGAACAGGAGTAGTCTTTTCGAGTTGTTTTTCCAGCCAGTCGGGCATGGCAGCCTTGTCCTTGGGCGTCTCGTGGTTGCCCTCACCCTTATCTATCAGAGGCAAGACCTCGGCCCCCTTTTCCAGCTCTTCTTTTTCTTTGGCAGCGTCCCCTTCCTCATCGGAGTCCTGATAGAATACGAGGCTTTTGACGGGTGCCCTTGTGGTCAATAGCTGAGTGGGATCTTCCTTTCCCGCTACCTCTTCTTCCTTTTCTTCGACAGCCTCGGCTCCAGGGCTCTTCGCAACATGGACCTCGGCCTCAGTGATGGCATGTTTGGGCTGCTCCTCCGGTGCCTACCCCTCTTCACCCGGCTGCTGAGCCGACTCTTCCTCGATGTCCTCATCAAAATTTTGGACAATCTCCTTGTCGCCCGAACCATCCCCTTCATCTCTGCCCTCGGAGGAGCCCGTCTCTTCTTCTTCGTAAGCAACCTTGTCCATGGTTCTATGCTCGTATTCGGGTTGCTCGTAATAGTCATCGGCCTCCTCCTCCATAGACTTTGAAGCCTCTCGCTCTTGCTCCTCCAACTCTTTTGAAATCTACATGGTGGCCTCCATGGCTGGTGGCCCTGTTGGCGGTTGCGAAGGCTGAGATGTTGCGAGTGCTTGGGCCAAGGCTGCTTGGAGAGCAGGATCCATTAAAAGTTGCGAGAGCTCGGGGGGAAGACTTTGCAGGTGTTGTGTAATGGCCTCGGGCACGCTAGAAAGGGGAACAGGTGATGGTATTATTGCCAGAGGTAGTGAGGTGATGGGGGACATGGCAGTAGTAGAGGAAGGGGAAGTGGTCATGCTGGAGGAGGAATCAATGTTGATTACAGATCCGGCTGGAGGTGAAGAGGTGAGGTGAACAGAAATGTCCACCGCTTGTGGAGATGAGGCAATGGCGGCCTGAGAAGTGGGCAGTGCACCAGCTGGGGGAGGAAGGAGCACAGGAGGCTGCGTCCCCGTCGTGACTACCGTCCTTTTGAGTTTCTTGGGAGATGAGCCTCCCGTATCCTTTGTTGCCTGCTCCTTTGGGTCCGCAGACTGAGCCGTTTCTGCCCCCTTTCTCTTCTGGGACCTGGTGATGGGGGGAGACTTGGAAGTCTCACCAGCTAATGGAGAGGCGGCCACCTCTTCCGTGGCGCTTGGTTCGCTCTTGGTTGCTTCATACATCAAAGACACCCTGTTTTGCTTCAGCAGTGCCACCTTTCCATCGACCCATTCCCTCGTGCGAGCAATGATAGGTTGGGTGATTGTATCCAGGTCATTGACCTCTTGCTCGTCCCAGTCGATGGAGGGGATTGCCAGGTTGGCAACCGCAGGGTACCCCGGGTGCACCAAGGTGGAGTCATCCTCCTCGAGTTGGTCTGGCACCGGAAATAGTTGTACTTTCCTTAGAAACTGCACCGTCATCCGCATATAATGTCTCTGGCGGACCTCCTTATCATCTTTGCAATCCGCCCAGAAATCTTCTACATGATGCTTGTGGGATTATGCCGGCCCCAGCGCCTTCCTGACATGACCGTGTGGGTCCATTCGAGGGCGTGGCGTGTACCACTCAAAGTTATACTCTTTGAGCTCCTTTTCTGAGTTGCCGGCGCATTAAGAGGTTTGCAGCCGATACTGGCCCTAGCCGAGGATCATGGGATAAGGGATCCCCGCTACGTGCTTCTGGCTGAAGATTGCCCGAATATGTTGGAGCTGCCGAGAAAGCTCCAGGAGGATGATTCGGTCATTTGGGTACCTCGGCAGTTTATTTGGTCGTTCTGTAAACCCTTGGGCACGGATGTATGTGAATTTTGGGAACTGAATAAACAAGAAGGCATACTCCTTCAGGAGGGCCCTGGCGTTGTGAGATACCCTTCTTTCAAAGTCCCCGGCTATCAATCTGATTATATGGCCTGTGAAGGCATCATTGATACGGCTATACTCCTTCTTGAAGTAGCGGTACTGGAGCTGGGGGAACCGATCATAAGGCTTAAGCCCTCGTTTGTGCTCCCCATCTGGCGCCCTGAAGAGTCCGCTGTATTGTTTCTGACCTACCAAGGAGTACACTAGGTATGAGGTCATATAGAATTTGTTGCTCTTCTTGACGTTCATAAACTGCTCGTGGAAGCAGTTGCTGATGATGCTTCCCCAATCAAATGAAGTCTTGGTTTTAACGTCCTCATTCCCTCGGATGATCTGTTCAATATAATAAGCCATCCACTCCTAGAAGTAGGTGGCTGCTGGGAGGCCCATGACTCGGCTTAGCATATTCACCAGGTCATGATAGTCTTCCTGAAAGTCGCTGCGGAACAGCTCTTGGGGAACTTTTGTAGCGCTGCCTCATTTCTCCTTCAACCAGTAGATGTTGATTGACTTCTTGATGTTCAAGGGATTGGCATCCCATGCCGCCTGACACTGCTCCAAAGTGGGGACTTGCATATGTGGGAATGTCAGAATGTGGAATGTTGTTCTAATTCCTTTTGGAGATATGTTGGCAAGGATATTCCCCTCTTTTTCTACGATGGTTCTGGTATCTGTTTGGTAGGCTTCTCGGCAAGCCATTACCAACTCTGGTGCTATTAGAGACGGAGGAAAGCCAGCAGCCTTAGCGATTCCGCTTTGGTGTATCAATCGTGCATTCTTAGTCTTAGGGTCGACCTTGACCCTCTGGGTGAACTCATCTATGTCCACCTGGCCTATGTTGGTGTCTGAGATCTCTTTCCAGTCAGTCGAGACTTTAGACTGGAGCGGTTCACCTTGGAATTAAAATTTCATCTGGTCTTTGTCTTCTTTCCCACGAATGGCTCTTCCAGGTTTCTTACCCTTATCCTTTTCTGTAGAGGCCCCTGAAGTTCCTTCGGTCGATTCCATATATTCTGCAGGCAAAGGGTGAAGTTAGCACAAGAAAACACCGAAAACGTTAATGTTAGTCTGTATCGAGCATATCATCTAAACAATCATTTAAATACATCATAAATTTAACCCTTAGGTGATATCGATTTCATATCAGAGCTTTTGACCAATCCGGGCCTGGAGGGCCGGACTTCCCTTGTAGGAATGCTGTTAGGAAGGGAAAACACGAGCGAAAGCTCCCGGAGACATTCGTTGGCCAGATTTTAATGTTCTAAGAGACCCATGATGAAGAATGGCCTAATTTAGGATGTGGCTCGAAGTTAGATTTCCAATTTGGATTGATCTAGATCGATTTGAGGAGCTCCGGAGGTTTCAGGCCGGAAGGCAGCTGGGCGACGGGAGCAGGCGGCGGCGGGCACCGGACGGAAGTCCGGAGGCTGAAGCCCGGAAGCCGGAGCCCGGAGGTAGAAAGGACGGCTGCGCTTAGGTTTACTTTCCAGTTTTATATCGGACGGCATTCAGGTCACCGGGACCCGAAGGACGGGAGGATGCTAGCCGATGGCCGCCGTGCAAGTTTTGATCATTTCGAACGGCGGCGGCGAGCAGACTCCCGGAACCCGGAAGGCGGGAAGACGCGCCCCGACGACCGCTGTATGATGTTTGCAGTAGTGATAATGGCGGCGGCGAAAGGGACGACGGGGCCCGGGGTCAGAAAGGCAGGGCAGGACGGCCACCGCGAGGATTTCAGTGGTGATCTAAGTAGCGGCGGCGTCGGGGAGACCGGAACCCGGAAGGCGGAAGGATCCGCGGAGGAGGCCGCCGTGATCAAAATAAAGTTAGGGCGACGGTGGCGGCCAAAGCCATCCCGGAGCCCAAAGGTCGGGAGGCCGGCAGGGTTCCGCCGGGAGCAGCGGCGGAACCGTCACAGAGTTCTGGGGACGGAACTCTGGACGGCTGGGCCCGAAGGGTCCGGGGGACGTGAAAACAGGAGAGCTGGAAAACCTTCATTTTAAAACGGCGGAAAGTTAAGGGCGGCAGCCCAGGACGGGAAACCCAGAAGGGCCAACCTCCGCCGGATGGGTTCGAGGCTAGGATCTAGACGGCGACGGAGGGTCCCGGGCCCGGTGGCGTTCTTCGCCCTGTGCGAAGAACACCCACGACATGGGCAAGCTCCGGGAGGCAAAAAATGGTGATTCCGACGGGCCGCAGAAAATTCAAGGACATGGGTTTGGGGCGCAACGGAGAGAGTGTTTATTTTATGCGATTTAATTTGTTGTTCAATTCATTTAAACCCTCAAAATGATCAAAAATAACGGGAGAGCAAACGAGGATGGCCTACCTCCAACTCGCTAAGCGGGACGATGGTGGGATGCACTAGCAGAGTTGACGGAACGACGCTGGGGTCGACGATCACGATGGTGAAGTTTGCAGTGGGCTCCAATTCGGTCGCTGCTCCAATTCGTTTAATTCGCAAAGTTAATAATGAAGTCGGGGACCACAGTTTATATACCCAACCGCTCATTAATGCCGCATTTAATCCATCGTACGTCCGTGCCAAAAGGTTGTTGAGATTCAAATTCGAGTCGGCGGCGACAACGAGGGCCTCAGGATCCGGCGGGTGGGAGGCTGCGCAACAACGGCCGCCGTATGAGTTTTGGCGACTTCGGATAGCGGCGGCGACGGAGCGGCCGAGTCCCGGATGGTGGGGTGCAGCGAAGAGTTCGCCGTCGTGGCATTTTTTGCACTTTGTTTGAACGGCGGCGGTGACAGGGACCACGGGGCCCGGAGGGCGGGCGGCCAACGGGCGATGGCCGTCGCGGACGACAATCATGGGGCGGAAGTCCGGGCGCGGACTTCCGCCTCCCGGGGCCCGGAGGAGCGTATGCCGGCCAGGAAATCCCCGAAATAGCAATGAATGGCAAACGGTCGGGCGGACTCCGGAGGGTGGAAGGATGCCCCGAAAACGCCGCCGGGGCGGCAAAAGCAGGAGGGAAACCTGAAAGGGGAACCCCAGAGGCCCAGGCCCGAAGGCGCCCAGGGCCACCCCATAGCCCGAAAGGCCTTAAGGAACACACAAGCCCCGGGAGGGCAGGAAAACAAAAAGGGGAACCATGGCCAATGTTAGAACGAAACTTTTTAGGGCAAGATCGGCCAGATGGAACGTCAAAAAAGAGGGGCACGCAAAATGAGGCAGCCCCAAAAGACCTGACACGGCAAAAGAAAAGAGGGTCCCCATTCCGAACGGGGTGTGTGTGCTAAGGGCACAACAAATGGCGACTCCGCTGGAGAACGCTCCAGAGCGTTCTAGGGATAAATATTCATTCAGGGCCCAGAATCTCTGGTTTCGCAGACTAGGAGTGGCCTCCGAGGATGAATCAGGGAGAACGGGATCCTTAATTGGGTCAGCTTACATGACATCTCGAAAGTGTGTGTGGAGTGAATTCATTCCTTTCCTAGGGATAGTAACCAGGGTTATTACTCGAACCAAGTGAGCTACGTAAGTTGCCTAACACCAAAAGTAACCTGGACATTGCCCCGCTGCCAGTCAGGCGTCCATAGCCCCGGCGGAGTTGTCGCTACAATCTCAGGGATATTGCTCTACTGCCGGCCGGGCGTCCATAGCCCCGGTAGAGTTATCCGAACACCCATACGGTCGTTTATTTTCTTTTTTAGAGTTTCTTTTCTCTTCCTTTTACTTTGATATTCCATTTCTCTTTTACCATTTAGCTTGACCGGGTAGGCATTGAAGCCTACAATGGGTTTAAGACTACAGTGGTCACTGGAGTAGACTTAAGATTTTTCACTTACTTGGGTGTCGTGATAACCACAGCACGGTCCTTCAGAATTTATTATTATGTAATTGGTGCGAGATCTGAGATGTGGGTAAGAAGATCCAGCGAAGGGTCAAGTTCTGAGCAGAATTCAGACAGAGAAATCATTCACGGATAGCTCTGCAAAGACCGATAGTCTAGAGTGAATGTTTAGCCAGAGAACACGAAGAATGGACAGTAGAGTGAACCGCTTGTTAGGCAAGCACGGCCACCACAAAGGAACGAGAAACCTCCCCCCACACAAAACTGCCGGGAGGGAGAAAGCAAACAACGACGCGAGCAAAACGCAACAACAAGAAAGCAACTAATCTAACCTATGCACAGGTATTTACAGCAAAGAGCTCGAAGGAGCTCAAGCTTGGAAGTAATGCTTGAGGTGCTGCCTGTTGACTGGCAACGGTACGTTCTCACCAGTTAAGTGCTTTAGACGGAAGGCATTATCTCCCAAAATCTCAGCTATCTGAAAGGGGCCAAGCCAGAGCTTGTCGAATTTATTGTGCCCCCCTCTCTTTTCACGGGCCTTGTCCTAGTATAAGACCAAATCTGCAATCCTAAAGGCCTTGATTTTGGCTCGGCGGTCGAACCATCTCTTTACCATGCCCTGATGTTTGGCAAAATTTTCTATTGCGCGATCTCGAACTTCCTCTAAATGTAAAAGTTCAGCTAAACGAGCTTCCCTACGATCTCCCCCTTCATAAAAGTCGTTGATGAATTGAAGAGTCAGAATTTTCAGGTGGATGGGGAATATTGGCTCAAGACCATAGACAAGGTGGAACGGGGAATCACCAAGGGCAGCCTTATGGCGGGTGTGATCAGCCCAAAGGGCGAAACGGAGCTGGGTATGCCAGTCCTTGGGATTCCTATCTAGCAGCCTTTTGATCACAGTAATCAAATTCTTGTTTGTGGACTCGGCAAGGCCATTGCCCTGAGGGTAGTAATTGGATGAAAATTTGAGGGCAATCCCATAGTCAAACGCCCAGCTAGCAAATTTTAAAGAAGCGAAGGCAGGTCCATTGTCACATACTAGAGAATACGGACAACCAAAGCGATTTAAAATAAAACTTTCTAAGAAATCAGTAACTACTTCAGTTGTACAATGCTTACAAACTATTGCTTTCGTCCATCTAGTACAATAATAAGTAGCGGTTAGAATGTACCTGTGTCCCGCAGATGATGGAGGGCTTACCGAACCGATGAAGTCGAGACCCCACTGTGCAAAAGGCCTTACCTCCAACACGGGCTGTAGTGGGATAGCAGCATTCCTCTCCCTGGTGGCAGCGGTCTGGCACGTATGGCATGAACGGACATGGCCATGGGCATCTTTGAAGACAGTTGGCCAGTAGTACCCTGCCCTTAATATCTGATGGGCCGTAGAAGAACCCGATCCATGGCCTGTACCAAACTTATCGTGAAACTCCCTCAAAACACGTTCTGCTTCCTCCTTGCCGAGGCATCTTAGATAAACGCCCTCATGATTCTTCTTATGAAGAATGGACCCTTGTAACATATAACTGTTGCTTTTCAATCTGAGGGCCCTCTTCTGAACTCCTTGCAAATGCGACGGACACTTATGATTAAGCAGAAAATAAACAACGTCTTGATACCACTCTCCCGGGGAGACATCTTCAAGCTAATATTGCTGCACCGTGAGTTCAGGTCCGACCTCTACTGCTATTTCAGCCATTGTGCGGGTGAGTGCCTGTCCTTGTACCAATTTCATTGGTTGGATCTCCATATCATATTCTTGGAGCAGGGTGACCCACTTGGCCCTCCGTTCGCCCAACTCGTTTTGCATGAGAAGCGTTTTAACTGTTGGGTCAGGGATGATTGCAAACACCTTGTTGCGTAGAATGTAGTGTCTAAATTTCTTTACTCCCCTGACGAGAGCGTACGCCTACTTTTCTATGTTGTGGTAATGCAATTCAGCATCCTTGAGGGGTGCACTCATGAAGGTGATCGGATGCTCATTTCCTTCGTCATCCTTTTAGGTCAACATACTGGCACACGAATGCTCCGAAGTGAATGAATAAATGTAGAACGGCTTCAAATAATCTGGACTAACCAACACAAGCGCCTCAGCAATGGCTCTTTTGATCTCCTCAAAGGATTGTTTAGCCTCTGGCGTCCATTCAACTTTAGCGTCCTGCTTGAGCATGGCATTGAGAGGTTTGACTATTTCTGTGAAGCCGGTAATGAATTTTCGGACGAAATTAATCTTTCCGAAGAAAGACTTTAATTCCTTCTTGCTGCCCAGGGGCTGAATCTTGAGTAGTGACTCGATGCGCTCAGGATCAATGGAGATTCCCTGCTCTGAGATGATGTGCCCGAGTAGTCTGCCTTCGGTCACTCCAAAAATGCACTTCTTGGGGTTGAGAGAAACCCTGAATTCCCGACATCTCTAAAATACTTTGCATAGGTCAGAGACGTGATCACCTCGCTTCTTGGAGAATACAGTCAGATCATCCATATAGATGATTATACATTTTCCAATCAGGTCCTTGAAAGCGATATCCATGGCTTGTTGGAAAGTGGCACCGGCGTTGATGAGCCCAAACGGCAGTCTTATGGCGATCCTCGTATTGTACCATTACTTGATTATACCCAGAGTATCCGTCGAGGAACGACATCATCTGGGAGCCGTTGATAATTTGCAGCACTTCATCCAGTGAGGGCACCGGATAGTTTTCTTTTTCTGAGGTGCGGTTGAGATTACAAAAATCCACGCACAATCTGATCTCTCCATTCTTTTTCCTGACCGGGACCAAGTTAGCCACCCATGTAGAATGCCTAACGAGAAAGATGATCCTTGTTGAAAGTAATTTTTGCACCTCCTTGTAAACAATAGGTTCTAGCAGGGCATTAATAGGGCACTGCCGCTGATGGAAGGGCCTCACCTCAGTCTTTAGAGGGATGGTATGCGTGATGACCGATGTGTCATATGTTTTCAAGTTTTCGTAACTCCATGCCACCACGTCAGGATATCTGCGCAAGGCATCCATGATTCCCCTCTTCTCTTCGGGCGTGCATACCTTTCCAATAAAAAACATTCTTGATATCCTCGGTCATTCCCAAGTTGTGAGCATGGCACTGGCTGCTTATAGTCTCCTTTTTCGTTTGCCAGTCTTGATCCCTGATCTGATCCAGGTCGAATACACGCTCCAGCTGAACCATCCCTCTAGGGATCGTGTTGGTTTTCAGATTGATAACCCCTTCTATGTCCAACTCAGCTTCCGGTGGATCAGCTTCATCGATTATTAGGGCAGCAAAGACGTCAGAGCTTGTGATGAACTGGAGGATATGCTTGTCGTCATTGAAGACCTGCATGTAAGTGACATTATCCGAGACCGATGGCGTAGATGTCAGCTCAACAGTGAACTTCTTAAGCCCTGACAAAGAGAGGGGCTGTAATGTGCTGGCTGCTTGAGCCAAGGCATCGGCTATGTGATTCTGAGCACGAGGGATCAGCTGTATGTTGACTGCATCTAGGCCCTCTAGGAGGTCCCACACCCTGTGTCTATAGTTGGTGAGTCTTCGATCATGGCATGAGTACAATCTCCTGACCTACTTAACCACAAGTGCAGAATCCCCAAAGATTTGCAGTACTTTCACATTCTTCCTCAAGGCAATAAGAAGGCCAAGGACCAAGGCCTCGTATTCTGCCACGTTATTGGTGCAATAAAACTGTAATCGATGGGCAGCAAGAAATGTCTTACCCGTCAGACTGATGAGCTCGATCCCCGCTCCAGCTCCCTGTCTTGATTTTGATCCATCAAACCGGAGCGTCCAACACTTGGAGGATTTCTTATTCTCAGGTTTGATTGAGCCTTCATTCTCTTTTGGCTGGACATCGGGTCTAGTGATCTTAGGAAGGCTTTCCTGGTTGAGGCAGCAACCAGCAGGTGATCCGGGTGGTGCCTCCTTTGGTGTTTCCGTCGGAGGAGCAGCGGTTTTCTTAACCTGCTCCACTGCTGCTTGGCACAAGCAACAGTCAAACTTGGAGTGAGCAGCGTTGTGAACCCTACACCAATTCGGCAATAACAGGTCTTGAAAATTCATCCTAGCTCCTAGGCTGAGCTGATCTCTTGCGCACTTTCCCATAAACTCTTGGAAGCCATCGAGCAATCCCCAGTCGTCACTTTGAATTGGCTCGTCATCAGTTTCTGCCAACATTTCTTCATTTTGGGGCATTTGCTCGGAACCCACCGAGGGGCTACATAATACTAGCAATACTTCATCTGTTCGTTCTTCTTGAAGCTCAAGCTCATTTTGGTAGGCGAAAGGGCGGTAATTCCCCAGGTCAGTCTCTGCGAACAGCACCTCGCTGAGATTATTGTATTTCGTGATCATATATTTCATCTGGGGTTCACGGTCAATACGAATTTGATTTGGTAGCCCCTTCCACGGCAACCACATGTGAGATAGGTTGGTGGCGGTGTATCTGTTCAGCGCCTTGGTAAACTCTCTCCCCATAATGATTCCATAGGCATCAGGTATGTCTGCCACTTGGATGTCCACAACTTGCTGTATCCGGGGGTCTACAGCAATTTGCATGAGAATGCGGTTTATCTCACCCACAATGGTGATCTCTGTTTTGTCCAGCTGGGTGACTTTTCTCTTTGAAGGTGTGGGAGTGATGCCAAGAGCTTTGCACACGGCCAAGGGCATAACGTTGGTAGATGCGCCTGAATCGAGTAGCCAGTTGTGCAAGTTCTTCCCAAAGACCCTAATAGAAGTTAGGAACGGGGGAGTTTCCAGTCTCCCTTGGAGGATACCGACGGGTGTGTCCATTTGAGCTATTTGGCCTTTGTTCCTATCGCTGCCGGTATCCTTGGTTTGCTTAAATTGCTGGTCCTTGGGAGGCTGCCTACTAGCCCTTTCTGGCTCCTTGTCGATGTATCTATTCGCTGGTTGATTCGTAGGCGCATTATTCCTTCTTTCAGTATTTTCCTGTATTTCCTGTTCTTTCCTGGGCTCTTCAAAGGTTACCCTTTTGGCTGGAATCTCCTGAGCGGTGTTAGAGGATGGAGTCCCATTCAGGACCCTGAAGAAGGCGTGCCTCACGGCAGGAACCTTGAGTAATTCAAAGGCTGACAAATTGATTTTGACCTTCTTGAATTATTCCGCCACATATTCACCCATTTGTTCGATTTCAGAGCTAAAGGCCTGGCCTATGGGAGAGCTAGGGGTTTGAATCTTTGTTTGCCCAGGCGGATTTTGGGGTTGGCTCTGGGGTTGACCTTGCAGTTGGTTTTGGGATTGGTTCTTGTTGAGATATTGGGCAGGTATGTGGGGTAACCCCGGGTTATTGCTAGCATGAGGATCAGGCGGGGTGGCGAAGTTGTTCGGTGGGGTAGAAGTGGTGAAGGGTCCACCGGCTTGCCTATTCCTAAGGAAATAGGGACTGGACCGTTGATGGAACATGTGGACCTCATCCACAAATGACTCTTCTTCATCCATCGGACCATTATCTACCGAATCAAAAAGTTGAGCTAAGGCCGATTCATTACTTACCTCTTGCGCTTTCTCGTCCTCAACGGGGGTGGGCTCGGCTTCGGGTTCGTTGCGGTCCCCTCGCGGAAACGGCGCCTGATTGACCACCAAACATGAGGAATCATAGGGCTCCGATGGGATAATGTCCCTACAGTTGGCATTGTCGACGGCATTCTGCACCTCCACCTGGAAGATTTCAGCAGCTGTTTGAAACTCAGGACAGTCCAGCTCAGAGTGCCTGCTGGTTTTGTGAAGTCGGCACCATCCGGACAAAGCTGCCTTGGCCAGATACACACCACTGGATGTTCGGTCATTGCCCGCTGGTTGATCAAATGGCGTGGGGACACCACCGTTGTTGGGCCTGGTGTTCCATGTGCGGTTCTGCCTCTGAGAAGGTCTTCTTTCTGCATTTTGATTGGAGTTCTGCCCCCTCTCATAATTCTGCCCCGAGGAGGTGCCTGCTTCCTGGTTGTCTCTGTTGTCTCTATTGTCTCGAGACTCCCAACTGTCCCTGTTGAGATTGGCCTGAAAGTTACGTTGGGAGGCCTGCAGTTGATTATTCTAGTTCTTCAAATGCGTCATCTCTGTGGACATCTTCTTGATCATCTCGGTTAGTTCCTCTAGCTTGTCCTTCTTGGCCGCACCTCCAGGGGATGGAGCTGGATTTTGGAGAAAAGAAGGCATCGCCACCGGCTGATTTTGGTAAGCTGGAGGAAAGTCCGGTCCCGACAAGTATAACGGCGCCTGGGGCTGTTGGGAGAATGCCTGCTGTTGCGGGGCTATTTGAGGATAGTTGTACTGCTGATGGGGCTGCATATACGAAGTTGCGGGAGGTGCATAATTCAACGGCTGTCCAGCATGCGGCACCATAGGCAATTGTGGCACCTGGTTCATGAGAGGAGTTTGGTGAGCAAATGCCTGATTGAGCCCCTGAATTTGCATTGGGTGGGCGACGGGCCCCAAAGAGGGTAGCAGGCCAGAAATATTTTGCCCCAAGTCGGCGCTTGCCACGACGGCCTCTGCATAGGCGGCCAGCAGAGTAGCAAGCGGCGGGCGCATCCTTTTTACCAATGCCGAGGTAAGGTTGTCTAGGGCGGCGTAGTAAACTGATAGAGCAGCCGCATCATTATGAACATATGGGTCCTGAAGCCTCATGTGAGCCCGATGGAAGCGATCATTAAATGAACCGATAGGCTCGTTGATCTCCCTTCTGATGGACATGAACTGCTGATAAAGGTCAGCGGGATTGACAGGAATCTTGTACTTCTGTAGAAAGGCATTCTTCATCAAGTTCCATGAGGTGATGGATCCCCTTGGCAGATTGATATACCAGTAGAAGGCCTCTTCTCCCAATGAATGCGGAAAAAGGCGACACGCCACGTCCTCATGATCCACCTGCATTTCAGTAATTGCCGTTTCGAATATCTTGATATGCTCTTCAGCTGTCCTTTGCATGTCACGGGGATGGAATTTTGAACAAAAGCCCTCCGGATTCTTAGGCATGTCATTGTAAACAACAAAGTGTATCGACGACGGGTTATGCGCAAGCCAAGCCATGGGGGGAGGCGGGGGTGGCACTTGCTGTTGGAGAACGGGTACTTGGGGCTGTATTGGCAATACAACCACGATTCGGGGCTGCCCTTGAGCTATGGCTGTCTGGACTACGCTTTGGGCTGAAAGGGCCGGGAGAGGAGCGAGCCCCTGGCTACCGGAAGGAAGATGTGCAAATGTTGTTTGAGATGGTTGGGTGGAAGATGAAGGCCAGCCAAGTGAAGATGGAGGTGAAATGGAGGCGGATGAAAAAGAGGGAGAGACGAAGCTGCTTCCTTGCGCTCGTTTTGCCCTCGTGGGAGGCTGCAATTCTTTAAATTCTCCCTTGTTTGGTGCTGATCGTAGAATCCTTTGAAACCTTTCCGGGGAGAATGATCCAATCCGATCCAGCTTCGCTTTATCCTGCACCTTAGTATTCCAATCGTTGCCCTCCTTCTAGCGCCAGTTCTATTGATGGTGTTTTTATGCACTTCTCAACACAGGCAGTGCGTAGGTGCACTACCTCTCTTGAAAGACAATCTTCCACAATCGGATTGTAGAACACTATCCCAAGGTCTCTCGGATGTCAGGTCATGACAGTGCTTAGATACCTCAGTAGTTGATGTGATTTGCTGGAATCACAAGACGGCCTTACGGGAATACAAAGTGTGGATGTGAAACACGAAGTAGGATCTTCAAAAAGGGAGTTCTTAGCATGAAAGCATTCAGGTGTTGGCTGTAGGTTCAAACAGCAATTTCGAACTCCATCTAGTTGTTAGATTCAGCTTTATAAGGTATAATGAACCTTGGTGTTGTTCAATTCCTAAAGAAAGTGAAAAAGAGCGAAGGAGAAGAAAAGTTCCTAAGCCTAAAGCTTGCTACGAACAGTGATAATGGAGTCCCTGCAATGGACAATTCCTTCAAACAATCTCCCACTTAACCAGGAATTTCACAATATCATGGGAGTTGTGCAATCTTCTAAGGGCTGCAGATTTGTATCCTTCATTCACCACATACATGTATGAATTAAAGATAAGTGTTTGAGGCAGCTTAAATCAGATCCAGGCTAACTTTGTAAAGCTGTCTACCTTCAGCAAATAGCAAAAAGTATGGACTAAGGAGTTATCAACAAAGTAGGAATTTTCATGAACAGCCAACAACATTCCTAAGATTATCAAAGTAACATGAACAACTAACTAAACAGTAAATAGATCCTAGTTAAACATATAAGGTTGGAGAAATGAATCAATTAACATGAGATAAAACAAGGAAATGCACCAAGTCAATGCTATTTCTCATATATTTCAGTAGCATGTCTTTACAACAACTCAACTCTCACTTTGCAAATGAGGGGAGTCCTCTATTTATAGCTTTTCCAAAATCAAATGAATGGCCAAGATTCACTTCCATTGTGTGGCCACGATTCATTACAAATTAGGGTTTCACCTACCCCCAAATAGATTTACAATTAAAAAACATGTTCTGTCTTTTCCCTATTTTGTCATCTAGTGGATGACACTATTTGCTTTGTCCTGTAGCTGATTGTTGTTCCTTTGGCTGTAGCTACCTTTCTGGGAGGTCTTTTTCTTTAGCTGGGCTGTCTGGTTGCTCCTCAGAGGCTGCGTGATCAATCTGCTTGAGGATGACGGCCTGGAGCTTGTTTATTTCGAGGATTTTGCACTTCAACGTCTGGTAGCTCCATTCTTTGGCGTTCTCTTCTAGCCGCTTCCAGTCTTCATCATACTTTGAGCTCTGATCTCTGAAAAGCTCTGATCTATCGAGGGCACGGGCAGCGAAACTTAGGAAGTCTGTCATGATATCTCTGGCTGCCCCGTCCTTCATCCTCTCCTCAAAATAGGGCCTAACCTTCTCCTCATCTAACTGCACCGTGGGCATATCATGGCCCATTATCAACTTTAGGTACTCGGTGTACTCCGCTCGGATTTCCTTGATCCACGCAATATCCGGATCAACCCTGCTCTGGATCTGCTCCATTCTCTCTTTACGGTGGATGAGGTCCCTGCGCCATATGTCTACCAGCCAGTGATCTTCCTTCTTCAATTCTAGCTTCTCTTCCCACGAGCTTTCTGGCATTTGGAGGATGGCCTCAACCTTCAGGAAGGCAGAGTCGTAGATCGCGAGGAAGTTGGTGCAGAGCTTCCTTGTGCCTTCCAAGGACCGAACTAGATCCAGGAACTTGTTGGCTATCTGCACAGCCAAGCCAATCCCTATGTTCCCGACCTTCACAACCTGCTGGAACCAGTCCTCCGTGGTCTTTTCCAGGTTCTTCCTCCTTTCCAGCTTATCTATTTGTTCCTTGGAGAGCAGCTGTGGTGCGGCCGTAGAGGTAGTGGGGAGGTCGTCGATTGAAGACCATTGTTGGATGTAGTCAGTTAGGGCAGCAACCTACGCCTTTAGTTCATCCTTGGTGATCTTATCCTACTTAATCAGTTGCACTACCGTAGCCACTGACTCCTCTAGATGTCCAACCTTCTATTCCCTAGTGGCCGTCCCTAGGTCGATGGTGGCAATATTGTAGCTTACTCCGGCCTGGCCAACAGTTGGCGTTGCCACCTGTGCTGCTCGGGAGCTAGAAGCGTCCATGGTTACCCTGGAACGGACCTTAGGCTTCTTCTCCTTCTTTGGTGTGGCTAGAGATCGAGCCAAGATGGCCTCCAATCTTGACCTCGGGTCGCTTAGAACAGGAGTAGTCTTTTCGAGTTATTTTTCCAGCCAGTCGGGCATGGCACCCTTGTCCTTGGGCGTCTCGTGGTTGCCCTCACCCTTCTCTGTCAGAGGCAAGACCTCGGCCCCCTTTTCCAGCTCTTCTTTTTCTTTGGCAGCGTCCCCTTCCTCATCGGAGTCCTGATAGAATACGAGGCTTTTGACGGGTGCCCTTGTGGTCAATAGCTGAGTGGGATCTTCCTTTCCCGCTACCTCTTCTTCCTTTTCTTCGACAGCCTCGGCTCCGGGGCTCTTCGCAACATGGACCTCGGCCTCAGTGATGGCATGTTTGGGCTGCTCCTCCGGTGGCTACCCCTCTTCACCCGGCTGCTGAGCCGACTCTTCCTCGATGTCCTCATCAAAAGTTTGGACAATCTCCTTATCGCCCGAACCATCCCCTTCATCTCTGCCCTCGGAGGAGCTCGTCTCTTCTTCTTCGTAAGCAACCTTGTCCATGGTTCTATGCTCGTATTCGGGTTGCTCGTAATAGTCATCGGCCTCCTCCTCCATAGACTTTGAAGCCTCTCGCTCTTGCTCCTCCAACTCTTTTGAAATCTGCATGGTGGCCTCCATGGCTGGCGGCCCTGTTGGCGGTTGCGAAGGCTGAGATGTTACGAGTGCTTGGGCCAAGGCTACTTGGAGAGCAGGATCCATTAAAAGTTGCGAGAGCTCGGGGGGAAGACTTTGCAGGTGTCGTGTAATGGCCTCGGGCACGCTAAAAAGGGGAACAGGCGATGGTATTGTTGCCAGAGGTAGCGAGGTGATGGGGGACATGGCAGCAGCAGAGGAAGGGGAAGTGGTCATGCTGGAGGAGGAATCAATGTTGATTACAGATCCGGCTGGAGGTGAAGAGGCGAGGTGAATGGAAATGTCCACCGCTTGTGGAGATGAGGCAATGGCGGCCTAAGAAGTGGGCAGCACACCAGCTGGGGGAGGAAGGAGCAAAGGAGGTTGCGTCCCCATCATGACTACTGTCCTTTTGAGTTTCTTGGAAGATGAGCCTCCCATATCCTTTGTTGCCTGCTCCTTTGGGTTCGCAGACTGAGCCGTTTCTGCCCCCTTTCTCTTCTGGGACCTGGTGATGGGGGGAGACTTGGAAGTCTCACCAGCTGATGGAGAGGCGGCCACCTCTTCTGTGGCGCTTGGTTCGCTCTTGGTTGCTTCATACGTCAAAGCCACCCCGTTTTGCTTCAGCAGTGCCACCTTTCCATCGACCCATTCCCTCGTGCGAGCAATGATAGGTTGGGTGATTGTATCCAGGTCATTGACCTCTTGCTCGTCCCAGTCGATGGAGGGGATTGCTAGGTTGGCAACTGCAGGGTACCCCGGGTGCACCAAGGTGGACTCATCCTCCTCGAGTTGGTCTGGCACTGGAAATAGTTGTACCTTCCTCAGAAACTGCACCGTCATCCGCATATAATGTCTCTGGCGGACCTCCTTATCATCTTTGCAATCTGCCCAAAAATCTTCTACATGATGCTTGTGGGCGTATGCCGGCCCCAGCGCCTTCCTGACATGACCATGTGGGTCCATTCGAGGGCGTGGCGTGTACCACTCAAAGTTATACTCTTTGAGCTCCTTTTCTGATTTGTCGGCGCATTGAAAGGTTTGCAGCCGATACTGGCCCTGGCCGAGGATCATGGGATAAGGGATCCCCGCTACGTGCTTCTGGCTGAAGACCGCCTGAATATGTTGGAGCTGTCGGGAAAGCTCCAGGAGGATGATTCGGTCATTTGGGTACCTCGGCAGTTTATTTGGTCGTTCTGTGAACCCTTGGGCGTGGATGTATGTGAATTTTGGGAATTGAATAAATAGGAAGGCATACTCCTTCAGGAGGGCCCTGTCGCTGTGAGATACCCTTCTTTCGAAGTCCCCGGCTATCAATCTGATTATATGGCCTGTGAAGGCATCATTGACACAGCTATACTCCTTCTTGAAGTAGCGGTACTGGAGCTGGGGGTACCGATCATAAGGATTAAGCCCTCATTTGTGCTCCCCATCTGGCACCCTGAAGAGTCCGCTATATTGTTTCTGACCTGCCAAGGAGTACACTAGGTATGAGGTCATATAGAATTTGTTGCTCTTCTTGACGTTCATAAACTGCTCGTGGAAGTAGTTGTTGATGATGCTTCCCCAATCAAATGAAGTCTTGGTTTTAACGTCCTCATTCCCTCGGACGATCTATTCAATATAATAAGCCATCCACTCCTGGAAGTAGGCGGCTGCTGGGAGGCCCATGACTCAGCTTAGCATAGTCACCAAGTCGTGATAGTCTTCCTGAAAGTCGCTGCGGAACAGCTCTTAGGGAACTTTTGCAGCGCTGCCTCGTTTCTCCTTCAACCAGTAGATGTTGATTGACTTCTTGATGTTCAAGGGATTGGCATCCCATGCCACCTGACACTGCTCCAAAGTGGGGACTTGCATATGTTGGAATGTCAGAATGTGGAATGTTGTTCTAATTCCTTTCGCAGACATGTCGGCAAGGATATTCCCCTCTTTGTCTACGATGGTTCTGGTATCTGTTTGGTAGGCTTCTCGGCAAGCCATTACCAACTCTGGTGCTATTAGAGACGGAGGAAAGCCAGCAGCCTTAGCGATTCCACTTTGGCGTATCAATCGTGCATTCTTAGTCTTAGGGTTTACCTTGACCCTCTGGGTGAACTCATCTATGTCCACCTGGCCTATGTTGGTGTCCGAGATCTCTTTCCAGTCAGTCAAGACTTTAGACTGGAGCGGTTCACCTTGGAATTGAAATTTCATCTGGTCTTTGTCTTCTTTCCCATGAATGGCTCTTCCAGGTTTCTTACCCTTGTCCTTTTCTGCAGAGGCCCCTGAAGTTCCTGCGGCCGATTCCATATATCCTGCAGGCAAAGGGCGAAGTTAGCACAAAAAAACACCGAAACCGTTAATGTTAGTCCATATTGAGCATATCATCTAAACAATCATTTAAATACATCATAAATTTAACCCTTAGGTGATATCGATTTCATATCAGAGCTTTTGACCAATCTGGGCCCGAAGGGCCAGACTTCCCTGGCAGGAATGCTGTTAGGAAGGGAAAACATGAGCGAAAGCTCCCGGAGACATTGGTTGGCCAGATTTTAATGTTCTAAGAGACCCATGATGAAGAATGGCCTAATTTAGGATGTGGGTCGAAGTTAGATTTCCAATTTGGATTGATCTGGATCGATTTGAGGAGCTCCGGAGGTTTCAGGCCGGAAGGCAGCTGGGCGATGGGAGCAGGCGGCGGCGGGCACCGGACGGAAGCCCGGAAGGCGGAGCCTAGAGGCAGAAAGGACGGTCGCGCTTAGGTTTACTTTCCAGTTTTATATCGGACGGCATTCAGGTCACCGGGACCCGAAGGACGGGAGGATGCTAGCCGATGGCCGCCGTGCAAGTTTTGATCGTTTCGAACGGCGGCGGCGAGCAGACTCCCGGAACCCGGAAGGCGGGCAGACGCGCCCCGACGGCCGCCGTATGATGTTTGCAGTAGTGATAACGGCGGCGGCGAAAGGGACGACCGGAACCCGGAAGGCGGAAGGATCCACGGAGGAGGCCGCCGTGATCAAAATAAAGTTAGGGCGACGGCGGTGGCCAAAGCAATCCCGGAGCCCGAAGGTCGGGAGGCGGCAGGGTTCCGCCGGGAGCAGCGGGGAACCATCGGAGTTCGGGGACGGACCGGACGGCCGGGCGAAATCCGGGGGACGTGAAGGAGAGCCAGAAAACCTTCATTTTAAAACGGCGAAAAGTTAAGGGCGGCAGCCCGGGACGGGAAACCCGGAGGCCCGGGCCCGGAAGGGCCGACCTCCGTCGGATGGGTTCGAGGCTAGGATCTGGACGGCGACGGAGGGTCCCGGGCCCGGTGGCGTTCTTCACCCTGTGCGAAGAACACCTGTGACACGGGCAAGCTCCGGGAGGCAAAAAATGGTGATTCCGACGGGCCGCGGAAAATTCAAGGACATGGGTTTGGGGTGCAATGGAGAGAGTGTTTGTTTTATGCGATTTAATTTGTTGTTCAATTCATTTAAACCCTCAAAATGATCAAAAATAACGGGAGAGCGAACGAGGATGGCCTACCTCCAACTCGCTAAGTGGGACGATGGTGGGATGCACTAGCAGAGTTGACGGAACGACGCTGGGGTCGACGATCGCGATGGTGAAGTTTGCAGTGGGCTCCAATTCGGTCGCTGCTCCAATTCGTTTAATTTGCAAAGTTAATAATGAAGTCGGGGACCACGGTTTATATACCCAACCGCTCATTAATGCCGCATTTAATGCATCGTACATCCGCGCCAAAAGGTTGTTGAGATTCAAATTTGAGTCGGCGGCGGCAACGAGGGCCTCGGGATCCGGCGGGCGGGAGGCTGCGCAACAACGGCCGCCGTATGAGTTTTGGCGACTTCGGACAGCGGCGATGACGGAGCGGCCGGGTCCCGGATGGCGGGGTGCAGCGAAGAGTTCGCCGTCGTGGCATTTTTTGCACTTTGTTTGAACGGCGGCGGTGACAGGGACCACGGGGCCCAGAGGGCGGGCGGCCAACGGGCGATGGCCGTCGCGGACGATAATCATGGGGCGGAAGTCCGGGCACGGACTTCCGCCTCCCGGGGCCCGAAGGAGCGTATGCCGGCCGGGAAATCCCCGAAATAGCAACGAACGGCAAATGGTCGGGCGGACTCCGGAGGGTGGAAGGATGCCCCGAAAACACCGCCGGGGCAGCAAAAGCAGGAGGGAAACCTGAAAGGGGAACCCTGGAGGCCCGGGCCCGAAGGCGCCCAGGGCCGCCCCAGAGCCCGAAAGGCCTTAAGAAACACACAAGCCCCCGGAGGGCAGGAAAACAAAAAGGGGAACCATGGCCGATGTTAGAACGAAACTTTTTAGGGCAAGATCGGCCACATGGAATGTCAAAAAAGAGGAGCATGCAAAACGAGGCGGCCCCAAAAGACCCGACACGGCAAAAGAAAAGAGGGTCCCCGTTCTGAACAGGGCGTGTGTGCTGAGGGCACAACACACACATTCAACATTAATGTAGGGACAGATGCAATATGTCTAAATACAATGTCCTAATGCAATAAACTAAAAAATAAAGATGAATATTAATGCAAAACCTAAGAGATGCAAGTTGTATGAAAACACATAGTGATATGCAAAAACACCTAGAAATGAAGGTAGATTGTAACAAAAATTGATGAAATTGAAGGTGTGCACCTAGAGGCTGAAAAAGGATGAAATGAAGGTATAGAATCTTGAAAAACCTAATGCAGAAGCTAACTGGGACACTTGTGCCAATCTAGGCAACTTAGTCCTAGATCTAGAAAAACTGCTTTGTAGCCCATTTCGATGAAATGGGTATCCAAATCTATAGAAACCTCTGAAAAAAAGGTTGAATGGGACTAATTTATCACTGTTGGTAACTTAGTCCACTTTTGAATTTTTACAAATCCAAAAGTGGAAATGGAATCCCTTGCTCTGCACTTCGGTTCTTAACAGGTGTACTTCTGAAACTTTGATTTTTGGGCCTAAAAGTGACTTTTAGTGGATATTTTGGTTTTGCAAACAAGGACATGACTTCAATGAGTCTTCAACCTAATCTTCAATGATTTCCAAGTCTTCAAGATACCTAAATTTGTAAACACACAATGAAAGAGAAAGAAATGTTTGATGTTAGGGAATGGGGGTTAGCCTTGGTCAAACCCCTTTTTAGGTAATTAAACCAAAATGACAAAATAAGACAATGAAGCATGAAGAAATGGAGTTGGAGACTTTCCATGATGATAGATCTTTATTTTCTACAACAAAAGATGAAGAATCTTCCCTTGAATGTCTAAAAAATATATCTTAATGATTGAGAATGCTAAAACCCTAGCTTGCTTGACTTGAAATGGAAGATGAATGGAAAATAAGATGAATGAGTTATGAATTAGGGTTTAGAGGCTTGTATTTATAGGAAACCTACCTATTTTTCTTGCTAATCTAATCCCCAAATACGACATGAAGGAAAAATAAACTTAAAATCCAATTTTTCCCACCCGAACCTCAAAAATAACCCAAAAGGTACTAAGTCACCAGGCTAGGTGACTTAGTCCCACCTGGATGAGACTAATTCACCTAAATGGGTGACTTGGCCTCATAGGGGTTATTTTTCCAAATGGATGCTTGGGGAGTGAAGAAATCAGATTTATATGATGATTTCGTTGGGTCCTTGATCAAAATAAGCCTTGGCATGCACAATATGGGGCCATAGGGGCCCATTAATGATTATGTAAAGAGTAATTAGGGCTAGGGACACAAAGTTCAATGCCAAAGTGTGATTAAATGCACTTTACATCATTCAAATGAGGTCCACATAGCCTAGAAAGGCACAACATCCAATATGAATGTGTAAGACACAGTACAACACTAGATTAGAGTTAAGTTTAATTCACAAGCCTTCTAGATTAATGTGAGAATTGCATTAAACACATTTTGCAACATTGAATTAGGTAAATATGGGTCCATTAAGTCTAGAGAGGCGTGAAAGTCTTTTACAACACCTTCACAAGACATCATTAAATACATTTTATTCATTTTGCAAGGGTCAGAGACCTAGTGTGGATGTTTAAAAAACCTCATAGCACTAAATCAAGGCCTTGTTAAGTCCAGTTTGTCATTAATTACTCCCATATTAAGCAAGAAAAAAGGGATACTTTTTCCATGTCCATAGTTAGCCCAAACTTTAGTGAGAGGATGAACTTGCTTGAAACTCACACTAAAGTAGACATTCAAGAGGGGTCCATTCGTACCAATGAGGATGAAAAAGATCAAGGCATCGGTCAAGCCCCCAAGATACAAGATCCTATGTCAAACCAATAAGTACAAGATGACACACACAAGAGTGAATGATTTGCAACAAAACAAGATACGTGATCATGCAATGGCAAGAAATAGAAGAGAAAAGCAAAACTAAAAAGGTGGATCAAGCTTTGACCATTTTTCCAACAAGTTGTGGATCAGATCTAGGTTTTTGTCCAAAAATTCATACTCACTCTGAGGTGATGAAACTCTTGGTTGTCTACCAAGTGAGAAGTCCTAAAAAGGTAGCACATACACTCATGGTTGGTATGCACTCACACACATGTAGGTGGCTATGGGGAAATGTCATTCCTTGGAATGGGCTTGCCACTCAACCATACCAAAGTTATACCTCTTGATAACTTTAATAAGGTGCCACAAAAGAAAATGGAATTTCGAGCTTCATGAGACAATCAAAGCTTTATCTTAGAATTCATGAACAAACGTGATGGCACCACAGGCATGCAAGTTGTGTTATGTAAGTTGGCCATATAACAAATGAAAAATGAAACATCCAAAGGATGTTCAATGGAGTGTTTCTTAGTTCATGTGAGGTATTTAACTTAGGAAACATTGTGTCTAATGTCTCCAAGAGAGGACCAATCAAAGGATAGAAAATTTGCAACTTAGGGGATGTAGTGTGTCACATCAAGCCACCAAGAGGAATGTAATATACTAAGATAGATCACACTTATGAAAGAAATCACACCCAATTTCATCCATAAAGTGAATAAACACATCATATGAAGTAACAAGGCTGCACTAAGAACCAAGAAAAACAAAAAATGTAAACTGAATAATGCCAATGTATGCACCCACTTTAAAGGAATTTCTACACACTGTATGGTGAGAAATTCCTTTAAAGTAGAAAATTTAAAATGAAAACAAGAATAAAGTCATGGCAGCCAACTTGGAAATACCTTATGCCAAGTCATATGTTTCTGAGTTGAGCTACATCATGAATAAGTATATCACATGCGAGCCAACTTAAGGCATGTCGTCCACATCTCAAGCTTTCTCTTATATGTTCATGAAAGGTTAACAACTATTCAAAGAGACAACGACAAGTGAAATATGAGGACAAGGCTACTTAACCCTTTTTCCCCACTTAGTGTAAGACAAAGGTGAGCCTAGAATGGATAAAAGTAAGTATCAGGTAGAGGGATTAGGTGCTCCAACACAAGGAAGAGCACCACACTCCTTGAGATATTGAATTTTGTTGTTTAGAGCTTTAGATGAAAATGGAGATAAGGGACGTAGCCCTAAATATTTCTTGAAAGAGTATGATATGTAAGTTTTCTTCATGTGTGCATTGCATCCATGTGTAGGAGGGAGATTATATCCGATACCATAACAATATTCCAAGTTAGATGAAGAGGTTTATTCTTCTGAGAAGGATTGGTTTATTTACAAGAACACAAATATTTTTTAATGTTATGTGTCTTTTCCCCATGATGGATGGGAGTTATATAGCCCCCATCACCACCATGGGGTGATTTTGTAGAACCAAGTGGAGCAAGTGAAACAAAAGGTTTTTTTTTATATTGTGATATTTTGCACTCTCCTGTAAAGGTAGGTGTGAAACCCTAATCACTACTAAAACTTGTGTCTGAAAATGAATTGTTTGTATATGACTCTTTGGACCATGAGGGTGAGATGTTGGAAACTTTATTGAAAAGAGGTGTAAAATCTAATGATCCCCAATTATCACGAAAGCGTTTTGTTGTAAGTGAAGAGATAGGATCAACTTGTATAGGTTCAAGTTTTTATTTATGAATAAAACAATTAGGGGAATTGGAAATGTTGTGATCAGTTGACTCATAGCTTCACTCATCTATTTCAACTATGTATATCTTGTTATTGTACTCAAATTTCATTGTATGGTGAAGAGTGGATGGCACTCCCTTCATAGAATGAATCCATGGTCTCCCCAGGAGAAGAGTATATGGAAGGGATTCTTGCATGATATGGATAGAGGAAGGAAACACTACAGGTCTGAACTTAATAGGTAATGTGATCAAACCTATCAAAGCCAAAAATATGAACATCATTAAGTTGGATGAGCTTTTTGTCTAGACCAAGTTTGTGTACGAGGTCCAGGCTAAAAATATTAATTTCTAATCCATTATCTGTGAGGGTGTTGCCTGATTAAAGTTTTGTTAATGATCACCTTTATCATCAAGGGATCATTCTTGTTTTGAATCTAGAGTGAGGGTAATTCATGCTTAGAGAATGTGATTTATGATTGGGTGAATGTCATGGGATGAGAAGAGGATGTTATATTATTTGATTTTATCTAAGATTGGATCTCCTCCTTCTGTATTTGTAACATTTCATAAAATAGAAATTTGATTACATAGGTGATAGTTGAATAAGTTGTCATACAGATATATTAACAGGAGTCTTTTTAAGATCTTTAACACTAGGCACAGTATGTTGGAAGTGGATTCACTCTGAGAGGGGGGGGTGAATCAGAGTGATAAAAATTTTAACTCTTAAAGAAAAAGTTAAACTTTTGACCTTTAACTCAATGCAACTTTGTTTATGTGAGTGCAACTTGAGACTTGACTTAACATTTAACACATATATTAAAGCCATCATATGATATGTTCAATTAGTCTTTATGAACAATCTTGTTGTGCTTTTCAAAACAAAACTTAAAGACTCCACAATATATAACATTGCTTTACTTTTGACATACTTTTAAACATTCATATATGGAGTATAAAATGCAGATTTCAACTTGCTCTATGAAGTGCTTTTAATGATCATATTTGGAAAATTTACTTTGTATTACAGACTTTAAAAAATTGACATTAATCTTTTGAAAAAACTCAATGTATCAGAGCATTGACCAACTGAATGAGCACATTAACATGAAACTGAATGAGAGATAAAAACACATCACATAAGACAAAGATTTCCTGAGTGGAAAAACCCTCTTGGGGTATAAAAAAACACTCACCAAATGATCCTTTTATTCATTCAAAAGAGAACCAACTCCAATAATGATTTATGGAGCACCAACTTCATAGGAGCATCAACTCCTCTATTTTAGAATTTGAGATAATAATGTATGATTTTCAACAATGCCCACTAAATGTGTACTGAATGAGATAGTACAAAATAATTTCATGAAATATTTGTGATCAAATCAAAGATACAAATCAATATAAACCCCTCTTCTCTTCTTTTCAAAATGATATCACAATGTTAATCAATATACTTTTTAGACTATATCTTCTCATCATCGTGTCATATGATTTTGCCAACAATTTATACAATTATTTACAAATAGTTATTCATTTCAAAACCTATATCCAATAACCAGGGTTTTTATGAAAAATGTTGTTTTTTTTGTTTTTAATCATGATACCCATCAAGTGTTTTAAAATATAATCATAGAAATACAACAATATGTCAATAAATATCACTGGAGAAATGAAACCCTTGAATGAAGAACTCGGGTTAAGAAACTACTTACAATAAAATTTAACCAACTTTAGCTATGCTTATAAGATTTTTCCAGATTTGAGGACAAATACATGTTACAGTGAGAGACAATAGAACAAATACCTAAAAAAATTGTTGAAGACCTTTGAAAATTGTCAAGCTCATGGAGAGTCCACCAAAGAAACAGCCAACCTCCATATTCTATCATAGCAGAAAACTAGCTTGAAATGCTTCCTTTATAAAACTTGAACTGTAATTGAAAATGCATCATGGAAGCTAGGGTTCTATAAAAAAAAACATTCATTTTTCCCTATATGATCCCACAATAGAGGTTTAAAATTTTTGGCCAAACTGGACAGTAAAATAATTTTTTTTAACTAAATCTTTACTTTCGGGCACCTATAGTGGCTAAACCATGAGGAATTTGAAGATGATGCAAACTAGAGTTCCGTGAAATTTTTTCTATAAATTATAAATATATTTTTTTTCAATTTTTTTGGAATTAGATTGCACTTCTTTTTCCATCTCCCTCAAAAACTAGTTTTTTTCAAAAAATAACATTTTAAAAAAGCGAGGTATAATGCATAACTTTTTTTCCATGAAGGATAAAATTATAATTCTTTTGAATTTAGATTCATAACTCCAATATCTAGTGCTTCCACTTGGTTAGATAGTATTTTATTGAATTTTTTTCTTTAATCAATTTTGAAGTCAAACCAATTATAATTCAGACATAGCTAACCGTATAATGTAACTTTTTGTATATATCAAAATTCATTTTTTTCTTTGTTGGATCAAAGAATTCAATATCTGGTCCACTCATATTTTTCATTTTTTTTTTGGATAATCTATTATTTTTCCAGATGTGTAGAATAGAGAGCTTTATTTTCGGTGAAAAACCTACATTCACAAGAAATAAAAAAATAAATATAATAGTAAAATTAAATTTATTTAAAATTATACTCTTTAGGAAGCTTATAATAAGGACTACATACTTACAAAAAATAAATTTTAAATGAATTCATTTTATCCCCCAAAAGGTAAATCAAAAGTGGTTTTTTATCAGCATTGTGATAGGTGTAAAGGAGACTTTGTTATAGGTATGGTTTATAACTAGCAAGGTTCTATCCAAGGGGGTTTGATTTAAGGTAGTTTGATCAAACCCTCCTCAATTGGAATGATTTAAATGGAATTATTTAAGGCTTAAATCATTATATTTTGTTAAAATATGTGATTTCAGCAAAAATCAGATCCTCCTAGAAATTGTAAACCAACTTTGTAGGATCACCTCTATTTCCACTTTTCATCAAGAACCAAATCATAACACATGATTTTTGAAATCCATAAAGTGAAATGTAATGAATTTGAGGTCCAAGAAACTGATATAATGATATTCCATGTCAAATTCCACGAGTTATGATAACTCACTTGCCAACTGTTCATGTCACCAAGCGACAAGAATGGAACAAAATGATTATGTTGTTCAAAGTCCACGTGAGCTCACAACTATACAGTGATAATACCCTATTGGCTGCCAATACAATATGTAAGGTAGGATATAATGAAATAATACCAGATAACAATACATATATTGTGTATCAATATAAACATCTTAAGCAATAATCTCCACCTTATGTATAATGCAATAACCCTTGTGAAGCTATATGTATAGCAAGTAAATAGATGCACCAAAATAATTTGGCCATGAAGATAAGAAATGAAAAAACCAACTAAAGAGTGTATATACTAATGATGCCAAATGAAATATCATACTCAAGTGTCAAGAAAAGCATTAATAAAATTCCAACCTAAAATGCCATGTACCAAATAATATATCATAACCGTGGATACCAAAGAATTATGAGACAACCATGAAGATCACCAATAGAATTCCATGAAGACCTAATCAAATGAATATTGTCCATGATGCCATGATCAACCTGATAATGAGCAATTGAGATAATATACCTGATGTGCAATAAAGAAGTGCCAATTTGTCAAAATGAAATCAACGATTGCATGATATCACCTAAAAACCAATGCCACCTAAATAGACAAAATATCATCTGAAAGACAATGCCACCTGAATAGGAAAAATAAATTTTATCTGCACATGAAGCTCAACATGATCAGTACCACAATATATGATAAACAAATGCACTCAAATGCATCAATCCAAAGCATGGTCCACAAAATACTGAATACGCCAAACTAAATACAAAGAGCACCAAGTATCATAATGCCAATCACTAATTAGTTTTGTCATCAAGGACAATATACCACAAAGAGAAAGTCAACACACTATGTGGAAGAAAATGTAATGGAGTAGGAGCGTTGTGTGGTCCCCTAGATGTTTGACTCACTAAGTTACAACTTAGTGGCTACAAAACATTGTTATGATTAGATTGCATCATGGATTTCAAGATATCTCTTAGTTTTTTGTGTGATTTACTAATGGGAGGTTACTTAGGAAGCTCACTAATTAAAGGATCTCCCACTTGTGTCATGATAACCTCAAGAATCTTTCATTTATTTGCATGACTTTTAGTGAATGGGATTCTAATGGCACTTTGTTCTCTTCACCCAGGGAAGGTTTAGTGTTTGAAGGATATGTGTTAATGTTCACATTGTCTTGCACCATGATATTCTCTCTAGGAGGAGATTTTTTAGGAGAAATACAAGTCAAATCTTCTTGACATTCAAGGATTGGTTCTTCCAAAATGACCTCATTGCAAGTAGGGGAATGATCAATGGTTGAATTTTCTTGCTTAATAAGGGTTTCACTAGGTGAAGGTGGGAAACTAAGAGACTCGTGATCTTCATCGATTGTGATTTCTAACATCAAAGTATCTACTTCACAACTAGGAGAGATACTAGGAGAAGAAAAAATGTTATTATCATGAGTACCTATGGTTGTGTTGTATTTTTCATTAATTTCTTGTCCACTAAGAGAGGTAAGAGGAGAGAAAAAAGTTCTCAAAACTCTCATTGATTAGTTCTTCTACCAAAATATCTTCATCACCAATAGGAGAGATATTAGGAGAGGAACAAATATGATCATTAGGAATGTCCAAGGTTGTATTCTTTTTCACTAAGACACTCTCATAGGGAGGGGATAGGAAATATTTCTTAACATGTCTAAATATGTAAGATACTAACATTGTTTGAACAAAAATGAAAAGTACATGTAAAAATTTCATGCAATGTTTCAGCAATGTAAACAATGTATATCCAAAGATGCAAAACACTTTTATCCAGTGTATGAAAATATTTAAGAATGCAAACAATGTATATCAAAGAATGAAAATTAATTTTATCAAAATTATGCAAATTTTTATGAATAAAAACATTGTGTATGCAAAAGTGAAAAGTACTTTTAGCCATGTTATGTTAAATTTTAGAAATATCAACATTTATCAGATCTAATGATGCTTGTAATTGAAAAGATTTCAAAACATGACTACCCTAAATTGATGGTTTTGAGCTAGATGCATGAAACGAATGTTCTCAAAACTTTATAGACTTATAGGCCTAGGAAGCACAAAAATGAGGTTTTTAGCATTGTAACAAATAGTGAAAAATTTGGGCTGGGACTAAGTCGCCCAGAATGGTGAATTAGTCCCAATTAGGGTTTTTTCAAAATTTTCAGAAAGTTTCAGTTGGTTTGGATGATTTTTATTATGTATGACCTGAATACTAAAGGAAAATGTAGTTTTCAGATGTTTTTCAATGATTTAGAATGCAAAAATGCAAACTATATGCACTTTCACTAATGAAAAATTTTAAAACCCTAGAATGCAAATTAACTAATACAAAGTGCAATGCAATGTTAATTCAAGCTAATTCTAGGATGATGATGGAATCCAAAATTAGAAAACAAAGTATTCTAAAGGCAGGTTCACCAAAACGTAAACAAAGATTTTAGCACCCTAATGCTCTATAACACTTCTAGGGTTTTTCACTTAAAAGGAGAGAGATGGGCCAAAATGGACAAGGTCTACACTCAAAATCAATGAAAGAATGGATGAAAATTCCTATATTCAATGTTTAAATGCAATAAAAGGATAAATTATGTTGATTAATAATGCAAAACCTAAGATATGCAAGTTTGAACACACATAGTGATATGCAAAAACACCTATAAATGAAGGTAGATTGTAACAAAAAATGATGAAATTGAAGGTGTGCACCTGGAGGCTGAAAAAGGATGGAATGAAGGTTTGGAATCATAAAAAACTAATGCAAATGCTAACTGGGACACTTGGACCAATCTAGGTGACTTAGTCCCAGAACTAGAAAAACTGCTCCAAAGCTCATTTCATCCAAATGGGTATCCAAATGTATAGAAAACTCCAAAAAATAAGTTTAGTGGGACTAAGTCACCATTGTTAGTGACTTGGTCCACTTCTAAATTTCTACAAATTTGAAAGTGGAAACAGAAGCCCTCGACCTACACTTCAGTTCCTGACAGGTGTCCACTTCTAAAACTCTGATTTTTTGGCCTAAAAGTGACTTTTAGTGGATATTTCAGCTTTGCAAACAAGCAGATGTCCTCTATGAGTCTTCAAAATAATATTCAATGAAGTCTTCAAGATACCTAAATCTACAAACACACAATGAAAGAGAAAGAAATGTTGGATGTTAGGCATGGGGTTTTCCTTGGTCAAACCCCTTTTTAGGTAACTAAACCAAATTGAAGAAATAAGACAATGAAACATGAATCAATGGAGTTAGAGACTTTTAATGATGATAAATCTTGATTTTTTGTAGCAAAAGATGAGGAATCTTCCCTTGAATGTCTGAAAAAGATATCTTAATGATTGAGAATGCTAAAACCCTAGCTTGCTTGACTTGAAATGGAAAATGAATAAGATGAATGAGTTATGAATTAGGGTTTAGAGGCTTGTATTTATAGGAAACCTACCTAATTTTCTAATTAACTTGATCCCCAAGGATGGTCACATGAAGGAAAAATAAACTTAAAATCCAATTTTCTCACTTGAACCTCAAAAAAAAGCCCAAAAGGGACTAAGTCACCAGGTTAGGTGACTTAGTCCCACTTAGATGGGGATAATTCACCCAGATGGGAAACTTGGTCCCACTGGGGTTATTTTTCTAGTTGGATGGTCAGGGAGTGAAGAAATTAAGTTTATATGATGATTTCATTAGGTCCTTGATCAAAATAAGCCTTTTAATGCACATGGGGGCCTATTAATGATGATGTATAGAGTAATTAGGGCTAGGGGCACAAGATTCAATGTGAAATTATGATTAAATGCACTTTACATCATTCAAATGAGGTCCACATAGCCTAGAAAGGCACAACATCCAATATGAATGTGTAAGACACAGTACAACACTAGATTAGAGTTAAGTTTAATTCACAAGCCTTCTAGATTAATGTGATAATTTCATTAAACACATTTTGCAACATTGAATTAGGGAAAGATGGGTCGATTAAGTCTAGAGAGGCATGAAATTCTTTTACAACACTTTACAAAACCTTCACAAGACATCAAGTTAAATGCATTTTATTTCATTTGCAAGGGTCCAAGACCTAGTGTGGATGTGTAAAACACCTCACATCACTAAATCAAGGCCTCATTAAGTCTAGTTTGTCATTAGTTATTCCCATATTAAGAAAGAAAAAAGGAATACTTTTTCTGTGTCCACAATAAGTTTGGAATTAAATGGTAATGTGATTTATCGAATACTCTTTTTAAGACTATTTAATAAATGTCTCCATGATTTAACATGCTTTATGTTATCTAATTAAAACTATTCTAGTTTCTCTTAAATGCGGCATTATGATTAAGTATGTCATGCTAAATTAAATGCACCTATGATCTAATGAAGAACTTTAAATGCATATAAGTATCTATTCTAACACAACATATATAGGGTTATCTTGAATAGTATGAAACCTAAAGTAAACATTTAAAAACTAATTTAAATAATTAATTTAGTATTCAAGACACACAAATAACTATTTGTCAAGAATAAAACAATGCAAGAGTGAATAGAATATCACCTACTAACTCTAACACCACTACTCAATAATTCACACTATTCGAGAAGATTAGACATAGTACCAATGCAAATGTGTTGCATTGATAGGTTCCTTTAGAGGTGCATCATCCATTTCTATCAACATGTATGCTCTAGACTCATAACTTTCATTGACTTTATAAGGTCCTAGCCAATTAGGGATGAATTTTCCTTTTCTAGTTGGGGTTGCATTGACATTACATTAATTCTCACATAACACCAAATCACCTTTGTTGAATGACTAAGGGATAGCATTGTCATTGTAACTACATTGCTTTCTCCTAGAGTAAGCTTGAAGGTGCTCAAGAGAATTAATGTACTATTCATCAAGCATTTCAAGCTGATGTAATTATTGTTCTTTATAAGTACTATCATCATTAACTCCTTGAAGAGAAATCCTTAATGTAGGAATCTCTAACTAAAAGGGAATTATTGCCTCAGTGCCATAGATGAGGTTATAAGGGGTAGTCCTAGTGGATAATATAGCATTCATATGATATGCCTATGTTAGTTGTGTGTGCCAATCCTTATTATGTTTTCTTATCATTTTCTTTAAGATTTTTTCAAGGGTTTTATTAGTTGATTCAGCTTGACCATTAGATTGTGGGTAGTATGGTGTTGAAAAGAAATGTTGAATGTTAAATGTCTCTAAGAAATTCTTCACGTCATTATTCTTAAATGGTGTCCCATTGTCCAAAACTAACGAAGAAGGAATTCCAAAGCATGCAATAAAGTGTTCCAATATGAAATGACATATCACATGGACAGGTTTTGAATGAAGGGGAAATGCTTCTACCCATTTTATGAAATAGCCTATTACAGTGATTATGAATGTATGTCCGGCAGAGGAAGGTGGTGAGATTTTTCCAATGAGATCCAAAGCCCATACCAAAAAGGGCCAAATAGGAACTTGAGAACGAAGTTCAGAGGCAAGAGCTTGGATCAAATTGCTATGCTCTTAGCATTTGTGAAATTCCTTAACATATGCAAAGCAATCTTGTTCCATATGTCTCTAATATTATCCTATGCGGATTAGTTTTTGGACTAATGTTCTTCCTCCAGAATCACCTCCACAAGCACCTGCATGAGCTTGTTCAAGTTCTATGGGGATTTCAAATTGTTTAAGGCATCTGAGTAAGAGACCATCAAAGGACCTTTGATACAACACATTAGAGAGGATTATATATTTAGATGCAAGTTTCTGAAGGTGGTCTCAAGTGTTCTCAGTTGTCATCTCAAGAAAGGTATTGTCTTTCAAATAATTAAATATCAGTGTGTACCATTCACTAGAGTTCTTGATGGTGGTTGATAATACTTCTTCTATTTTTTCTTCTATTGATGGTTTCATAATTGTATGCACAATAAATGTGAAGTGCTTTGAGGTATCTTGAGGAAATATAAGGGAACCCATATTTGCCATTGCATTCACATGTCGATTATCTTTTTGTGGGATGTTGTCAATGGTGTACAAATCAAAATTTTCTAACAAATTCATTGTGAGATCCTTGTATTTTGATAATTTTTCATGCTTTGCTTGATATGCTCCATTTATTTGTTTGATGACTAATTGTGAATCACCAAATATCTTAATATCTTGAGTTCCCATAATGAAAGTAGTGTTCAATATAACAAGAAATGATTCATACTCTGCGGTGTTGTTTGTACATAAGAATTTTAGGTGATAAGACAAGGGAATAGGTTCTGCCATGTGCGGGGTCATTATAACCCCTGCACCAAAGCTAGTTCTACACTTAGATCTGTTGAAATATAACTCCCATGTACTAGCTTCAATTTTCCACACATTATCATTAGGGAATGAATCGCTATTAGGTAACACTAAAGGAGAGGAGCATTAGCTAATTGGTTGGTCAAGGTTTGTCCCTTGATTACTTTTTGTGAAATAAACTTAAAGTCAAACTCATTTAACAACATAACCCACTTACCTAAGTGACCTAATAAATCTTTTTTATTGAAAAGATGTTTTAAAGGATCAAATTTCATCATCACATGTATTTCAACATTTAATAGGTAATCTCTTAATTTACTAGTAGTGAACACAATACCCAAACATTGTTTCTCTATTTTTGTGTATCATTTCTCATAATCAATTAGAGTTTGGATAATGTAATAAACATGATATTCTTTACCACTTTCATCTTCTTGATCCAATAGTGTTGTGAGAGCATGAGTTGATGTAGTTGTATAGAGGATAAATAGTTTGTCTTGCACAATGGGTTGTAGAATCTAGGCGGAGTATCAAGATAATCTGTAAAAATCTCAGAATCATGTTTACAATCATTATTCCAATTAAACTACAGCTCTTTCTTAAGAAGATATGTAAAAGGTAATGTTCGGTCTACTAGGGAAGCTACAAAATGATGGATAGCCTGAATTCTTCCTTATAAAGTGTGCAATTGAGAAATTCTTCTAGGAGGTGGCATGTTAAGTATAGCATCAATTTTCATCATGTCGACCTCAACACCTCTGTGAGATATGATAAAACCTAAAAAAAATGCACTATCTACACCAAAGACACTTTTTTGGATTTAATCTCATGTTATACTTTCACATTCGCTCAAAGATCTTTTGAAGGATATTCACATTGTCTTTTTGATTTAAAGATTTAGCAAGAATATCATCAACATAATCTTCCAAAATCTTGTGTATGTAATCGTGAAATATCAATTTCATAGCTCGCTGATATGTCACACCTACATTTTTTAATCCAAAAAGAATGACTACCCAACAAAATATTCCCCAAGCTGTAGTAAATGTTGTTTTGTATTGATCTTGAGGGTTGATAAAGATTTGATTATATCCAAAAAATGCTTCCATAAATGAAAACAAAGCATGTCCCACAATCGAGTCCACTATCATGTCAATATTAGGAAGGGAGAAATCATCTTTTAAGGATGATTTATTTAAATCATGAAAGTTTTTACACATCCAAATATTATTATCAGGTGTTGTGACTACAACAATGTTTGAGATCCAAGGAGAATAATCAATAGGTTAAATGAACCTGACATCAAGGATTTTTTCAATCTCCTGGCCTTAACTAGTAAGGTTATATTAGGATTCATCTTTCATATCTTTTGTCATACCAGTTTAGAATTTTCAACTAGGACTATGTTGTGCATCACTATCTTAGCATCAATTCCCGACATATCTGAATAATTCCAAGCAAATTTTTTTGGAAATTGATGAAGTAAAGTTGCATGATCTTCTTGTTCATCTTTGTCAAGGAACTTTCCTATGTTAATCACTTTCTCTTTATTGTTTATATCCATTGGTATGTCAATTGTATCTCCCAAAGGAAGTGCACCTTGTTTTGGTAATTTTAAATTTTATTCTTCGTTGTCCTTATCAATCTCATTAGTTTCCTTTTCTCCATCTTTTTTATTAAAGCACTAATCATAGAACATGTAACCTATTTCTTTTTAGGAGGAGTAGATAGTTTGTAATAAACGTTCCTAACATTTCTTTCAAGGCTTCATCATCTTCAAAGTCTTACCATGATGGTTCACACGTCATATCAAGAAATTCAGGATGCTTCAAGGTGAGGGTTGTTTTAGGATTACATGTGATGGAATTGATGTTCAATGAAGGTCTTTTGTTTTCCTGCATTATCTTAGAAGGAAAATATCCCAAGCCACTTTTTGTTTCTTGCATGTTAGGTTCTACAAGAAAAAAGATGCATTGCTCTTTCTTTCCACATCCTTTTCCACTATAACCAAGTTGTTTCATAAGTTCATAACATCTTCCATAGATTCTCTCAATTTCTTTCACGGTTGGTGGTTGTTGATAATCTATCTCATCAATTTTTTTTGTATAGATTGTGTTTTCTTCTAGAGTAGATGAGGTAGATGCTTGTGAGTTTCTTCTACATTCTATGTTGACATCATCATTAGTTGTTTTTATTTTCCATCTTTTGTTCTTGTGATTATGTGTTCTCCCATAAATGACAGTGTGAACTCTAAGGATCCCCAATCCTCATCCAATAACTTCGACACCGTTTCCATCTCTTGTTTTTCTTCTTCCATAAGTTCTATGTTCGATGTTGGAATTAATGTGTTTAGAGGACTTTTCATTCCTTTTCAACTTCTAAGCAAATTTTAGGCTCAAGGTCTATTTCAACTTGGTATACCTTATTGCTATAGACACACTTCATTATACAATGAAGATTTGAAGGCATTGCATGCATCTCATGAATCCAAGGTCACCCTAAAAGAAGATTATATGAAAGATTATCAGACATAACATGAATGAGGGTTTGCAATGTAACCTTTCCAAATATGATAGGTAAAGTAATTACACCAAGAGGTTGCTTTCCTACATTGTCAAATCCTCAAATTGACAATTAGTCGGGTTTAATTCTTGATTTATCTGCACCAAGTTTATCCAAAAGGGTCACACTACACACATTAAGGGTGAAGCCATTGTTAACAAGGGTTATTTTTATTCCCCATCCATCATAGATAGCTATTATCATGAATGCATCATTTTTCTTTCTCATTTCTAAAGGAGGTAGCTCATGTTGGTGAAAATTAATGTCTACATTAACCACATTCATTCCTTGAATTAGAGCTACCACATCATTTGCATTTGTACTAGAAGAGATCAAAACTTGTTGCAAGGCGGTTTGAAGCATATTGTGATAGTTAGGTGAATTTTGAATTAGGTCCCATAGGGATATCTTTGTAGGAGTATTCTTAATTTGTTTGACAAGATCATACTCCTCACTATGTGAAGGAAGACAAGGAACACTAGGCAAGACATGGTTAGGAAAGGGTAAGGATGTTGTAGTTGGTTGTTTTGGTTATTGATTGTTTCTGGTGTTATATGTGTGAGAAATGGTATTATAACTTGATTGTTGTAAATATTATTTCTTAGGTGGTTTAAGGGTGAAAACGGGGTTGTTTTGAGTTTGAGATTTGTGTGAAGGTGGATAAATGATAAGTTGAGGTTGAATTTAACTTCTCTTAGTTGAGGTTTGTTGTAACAAGCCCTAGTGGATGAACCTTGTGAGATGAAATCCTCAAGGTCTTCATCTAACATGTCAAAGTCATCAATAATAATTAAAGGCTTAAGGTTTACATTAACTTGGACAAAGAAATTTCCCATACTCAAATAGCTATGCTTTCTCCAAGTGGTACATTAATTTATAGGTTTTTTTGGTTTCATTTGCTAATGAATGTAAAATGGATTCTAAGCTAATTTAAATATGAACTAATGCTAAAAATGAAAAGTGTGGACAATGATTTTGGCACCCTAATGCTCTCTCACATTTCTAAGGTTTTTCACGTAAAAGGAGAGAGATGGGCCAAAATGGGCAATGTTCTCATTCAACATTAATGTAAATGGAATGTAATATGTCTAATTATGATGTACTATTTCACTAATCTAAGAATAAAATGATTTAATGATGCTAAACCCAAAAAATGCAAAGTGCTAAAAAACACACTGTGATATGCAAGAATGCCTAAAAATGCAAGTAAATGATGAAATAACATAACGAAATTGGAGAGGTGCACCTGGAATATGAAATATAATGTAGGGATATTCTAGAATCCTAAAACTTTGACTGAAAATGTTGCCTAGAAAACTTACACCAAGTTGGGCAACTTAGTCCCAATTTCGAGAAATCTTGTCAAAACAGAAAGCTGCCAAATGTTTATCCAAAAATGTAGAAACCACTTTTTAGTCTTGGTAGCAAGACTAATCCACCACTAGTGGTTACTTAGTCCACTTCTAAATTTCAGGAATTTTGAGACATGATCCTATAGCTTCAGGTTTGCACTTTTGGTCTTCGTAATTTTTTGGATTTGAAACTACAAAATTTGGCTTGTAGGTGTTCTCCAAGCCTCTTTTAGGGTTTTGAAAACCTTTAAGGGCTTTGAAACTTTATGACAACTTTCTAATCTTTTTCTTAGGAAAATATACAAACAAGACCTATAAATCATACAAATAGAGAAAGAAATGTTTGATGTTAGGGCATGGGGGTTTTCCTTGGTCAAACCCCTTTTTAGGTAATTAAACAAAATGAAGAAAGAATGAAATGAAGTATAAAATAATGGATTTAATACCTTTCTATGATGTTTGAACTTGAATTTTTGTAGCAGAACATGAAGAATCTTCCCTTAAATTCCTTAGAATGTTATCTTGATGACTTAGAATGCTAAAACCCTAGCTTGCTTCACTTCAAGAAACATGATGAATGATGGATGAATGATGATGGGTCATGAATTAGGTCAAATGAGAGGTAAAACCCTATATTTATACATGATTATGCACTAATTCCTAAAAATACCTCATCACAGGCCAACCTTAGGTCTTAAGGAATAAAAACTCAAAAGAATTTTAAATTATTTTTGATATTTGAGCCAAATGGGACTAAGTCACCACCAATGGAAAATTAGTCCACTTGGGAATTTTTAAGTGGGTGTTCAGAATTGTGATAATTTAAATAATGTTTATTAGGTTCTTCTTCAACAAGACATTTAATTAAGGCATGTAAGTGCATAAAGGGACCATTTAAAGCATAAGAAAGGTTTAAATATTGATGACAAGCCTAGAAAAGTGTGAAAGTTTGTTACAAGACTTTACAACACTTTGAAATAGGTCTTGGTAAGATTATTTAGGTGAATTATGATATTATGGTCCTAGAAAAGTGTGAAGATGTGTTACAACACCTTACAACACCTTTAGAAGTCATCAATAAATGTATTTTATTTAGTTTGCAAGGGTCCAAGACCTAGTGTGGATGTGTAAAACACCTCACAACACAAAATCAAGGCCTCATTAAGTCCTATTTTTCATCAATTGTTCCATCATTAAGTATAATAATTTAATTCTATCCATAATTGCAATGTAACTAGATTAAACTAGATCTAATGAAATGTGTGAAACATAAACTTAGTAAACTGAAACAAAAAGCTAATGACAACAAAGAAATAAAGCTGTTAATGTTGTAAAATGTAGTCTAAAATCTGAAATGGGACTAAATTTCCTAGAGGGCTATATGAGTCCCAAGCAGAGTTTTTCAGGGGTCTAAACAATGAATAACAGTCAGCACAAGATACCCAAAAATTAGGAAAAATCTCGTATATTGGGGCTAAATCACCTAGAGGGGAATATGAGTCTTATTTTGGGGTTTTTGCATCATTTTTAGTTAATTTTGTGTGAATGGTATGTGCAGGATCATCATGGAAAAAATATGCCCTTAAGTGGCAAAAAAATTAGAAAAATCAAAGTTAGGCAACTTTACATAAAAATTTGAATAAGTTATCTATATTATTTCAAAAATATGTGATAATAGAATTTGTAGCAAATTGAATGTAGTTTCTAAACTACTAGGTTTGTTTAAAAAAATAAAAAACCTAGTTGGTGAAAATTTGAAATTTTGATGCAGAGTATTAAATTTCAAGGAAAAAATAAGAAGTAGGTGTCGTCTGACCACCCTAACCAAAAATAAAATGATAAAAAAATTTATAAGATTTTAGATATAAGTAGAGGAATATGTCCCGATGTGATGCATATTTTTTGTAATTTTTTTCAAGTAAATAATTAATTATGATTTTTTTATTACAAATTTTAAAAAATATAAAAAACTCATATGTCTGACCACCTTAACTTGGTCAAAAAATCATGAAATATTTACAATTTTTCTTTTTTTAATCCTATAGTATCTGAAGCATAGAATGTGAAACATGTTTTGGATTCAAAAAATGTGATATCATTTGAAAGCTATAGATGTTTTTGAATCAGTCTATCAATCAGGACTTTAGTCGTAATTTGAATAGAAAATGAATAATAATTACGTATTAAATTCAAAGTAAAGCATAATTTATATTGGTGGAAATTTGAGAATCTCCTTTAAAAACCCTTTTTTTCATCAATTTTGGGTTAAAAAAAAGTCATTAGCCATATACCCATCAAATTGCCACTTTTTGGCCCATCATGATCCTGCACATACCCTGAATTTTATGTTTTCTATTTTGGATGATGTCTAAGCTAAGTGAAAATGTAGATTTTAGATGAAATTCAATGATGCAAGATGCAAAAATGCAACTTGTATGCACTTTCACTAATGCAAGATTTAGAAACCGTGGAATGCCAATTAACTAATGCAAACCCTAATGCAATGTTAATGCAAGCTAAATCTAGGATGATGATGCACTCCAAATTAGAAAATGAAATGTTCTAAATGTAGGTTCACCAAAATGAAACAACAAGAGTAAGGTGCTCTATCTTTTTGAGAGATGGAACACTAAGGTTATAACCTATTCTAGTTAGTTTCACCCAAGGAAACCCTAGGGGTCTCAATCCAAAGATGTAATGAAGGAAAGAGATCTATGATAGGGTGTCCTAGGGTATGACTAATGACTAAAAAGGGGTTCACCACCAAGATAGGGCTTGGAAATACAAATGATATGCAAGATCTAATGACAAAGATTGATGATATGAAAAACTTCACTAAATGACCTAGAAATGAATGCCAAACAAAACATAAAACTAAGTAATCAAAACAGTGCACCTAGAAACCTGAATATGCATGGAATATGCTCTCAAACTCTGAAAATATAGAATTTAGGGCACATTGGGACTGATATGCCAGGCTGGGTGTATCAATCCTAGACTAGGGTTTCTGGTCAAGAATAATAATTTGATAGTGTGTATTTAGGAACTTCAGGAATCTAGAAAATTACATGTACTAGGACTTATATGCCACTTGTGGCGTATCAGTCCCATTTTTCCTTTTAGAAAGTCAAAGTATAGATCTTCTCTCCAGTCTTTTCTCTTCTTTCCCAACCTAATTTTTGGATTTGAACCTATAAGAAAACCTACAAAATAGAATGTAGTGTTGATTTGATTATGGGAGGATTTCCTTGGCCAAACCCCTAGTTTGGTAATTAAACCTTGATAGGAATAATGGATCTTGAATGTAAATGTGAACACAAACCTTAAACTTAAGTGCATCTAAGATTACAAAATCTTAAATGCAATGTAACCCTATTCAAATGTGCTAGAATGACATGCATGAATGAAGTATGAGGATGAATGACTCACTTTGGGAGATCCTTAATCACCCTAATAAGACATGTACCTTCCTTAGGCTAAAAGTAGAGTGATAATGGAGGATGGAATCACTTAGGACACAAGTCATTAGGCTTCGCTTGATGGCTAGTTGTATCTCCTCAACCTAGAATCCATCATGATTCACCATAGGCCACCATAATAAATCCTTGACAATACTAGATCTTGAATGGAAGTGAGCTTGAAGACCTACAAAAACATTATAATGATGCTCCAAGACTTCAACTCTTGCTACTTGCTCTTGAATTCTCTTGTAAAAGAATGATTTAGTGCTTGTAAATGCTTAGAGCTTGAACTTTCTTCTCTAGATGAAAATAATGACATGAAAGCTTGTTTATATAGATATTACACCTAATTTACCATTATTTAGATCTCAAACTTGCCAACATCAACCAAAACTTTGAATTAAAAACTTGATTTTCTTACTCAAACCCTAAAAAAGGCCACATGGGACTCATATGCCAATTGTGGTGTATGGGTCCCACCTAGGGGGACTCATACGCCCAAGGCGACATATGAGTCCCACCTTAGATTTGCTAGGTGGGAAAATGATGGGTTGTAAGAAAAATTAATGCTTTTGTTGATTTTGTTGGGATTTTAGTTGAAATAAGCCTCGAGATCTGAAATAAAGGGTCTTAGGGGCCTATTAATGATGATTTAAAGGGCATTTAATGCAAGGTACCAAAATGGCTCCAAATTAAGCAAGAAATTATACTTTATCCAAGAAGGGAGTACAATTTACGTTGCCACGTAATATAATGTATTATCCCTTAATAAGGGATGTTTACATTTAGAGTTTCAAATAAGGTACATGAACTTTTAAAATAATGGATCTAAATATGACAACAAATTGAGACTTGATAACATCTAATTATTGTAGACTTCTAAACTTTCTATTCTAATAAATTTTTAGAATTGAAATTAGCACTATCAACTACATTCACATACATCTACTCATTAATTTCAACACTCTTTTTTAATAAATAAATGAATTCTCTATGATATTTAACATATTTTCATATATGAAAATATTTATATTTCATAACAAAATATCTCCAACATCTTTCTTACAACCAAACATCCATTAAACTATCAAATGAACACATCACTACTCCTTTTACACCTCAAATACCTCTACTCTTCCAACACCTAAATGAAAAAATGCTAAGAAAACTAAATTTTCTTTGACAACCTTTTGTGTGTGCTTTGACAATCCCAACACATCTAATGATCATTCAAATAGTTTAATGATTTCTTCTTCTTTATACCTTACAAACCTAACCAATTAGCATTAACTACTGCCTCTTTCTTCTCTTAAAAAAAATGCATGGCTGTAAAAAACTTTTCCTCCCAATAAATCTTAAGGACACCAAAAATAACACTTTAACCTCATTTTCTAACCTAATTGCAACTTTCCTTCTTTTATATGGCTATTGTCACCATAAAAATGTAGCTCTTGTTTTTAGTTTTAAAAAACAACACCTTCTTCAAGTCCAATTGAATCAACAAAACTTTCAAAACAGCATTTTTCATATACAGATTGTTCCTCTCCTTTAGCCAATACAACATATGTGACAGCCTTCAAACAAGAGCTTTCACATTTTAAAAGAGTGTTTTTGATGAATTTTTATTCAATGATAGAAAGTACACTCTATTTTTTGTCAATATGTGTATGTACTCTTCATAAGGGCATCTAACATACTTGAGCTTCTCATCCAATCAAGCGCACTTACACTACTCTTTCTACAATAGTTGAATTTAGTGAAATCTTCTCTCTTGTTGCTAAATTAACTTCTATTCGATTCTTTTTATCTATTTTTGTTGCTTATGATTTTGAGATAGAGAAAATGGATGTGAAAATTGCCTTCTTACATGGGGATCTTGATGAGGAGATTTATATAAGGCAACCTAATGGTTTTGTTGTAAAAGGAAAATAATTATTGGTTTGTAGGTTAAAGAGATCTTTATATGGATTGAAACAGTCACCTATAATGTGGTACCAAAAGTTTGATGCTTTTGCATTGAAAATTGGTTATGTTAGGAGTGAGGAAGATTATTGTGTTTACATAAAATTTATTGATGATCAACCTTTAATTATTATCTTGTATGTTGATGACATGTTGTTTATTGGTAACAACAAGGTAATGATCAAAGAATTGAAAGTACAACTCTCTAGCACATTTGAGATGAAATATCTAAAGGCTGCAAAATATATCCTTGGTATGGAGATCATTAGAGATAGAGGTAACAAAAATATTTTCTTAAGTAAAAGAAATTATGTTGATACTATTTTGAAATGGTTTAACATGCATGATAGTAAACCAAATAATATTCCTTTACTTGTTGGCATGAAGTTAAGTTTAGACGTGGATCCTAAATCTAATTTTGATCATGAGGAAATGTCTGAAATTCCATATGCTCCAGTGCAGTTGGTAGTTTGATGTATGCAATGGTCTGTACAAGACCAGATATAGCTCAAGTAGTGGAAGTTCTAAGTAGGTTTATGTCTAACCCTAGTAAAGAACATTGGACTTATGTTAAGAGGGTGTTTAGATATTTATGAGGTACTTCTGATTACTATTTAGTTTATCATGGTGCTATTGATATTAATATTATGCATAGATCATTGGACATACAAGGTTTTGTTGATTCAAATTGGATAGGGGACCTAGACAGTCGAAGGTCGACAAGTGGCTACGTGTTTACTTTGTTTGGAGCTGTGGTTAGTTGGAAGAGTGAGAGGCAGCCCACAGTTGCCTTTTCTAGCATAGAAGAAAAGTACATGGCTGCTACACATGCCTCTAAAGAGGCAGTATGGTTACAGAGACTTGGGAAAGGTATTGGTTTTAATTGCAAGCAAATTAGACTTGAATGTGATAGTCAGAGTGCTTTTTTTTTAGCCAAAAATCCTATGTATCATGCTCATACTAAGCATGTTGATGTTCAATATATCACTTTGTGTGAGAAATGGTTGAGAGTAGGAAGGTATTGATAGAGAAAGTTGACACTTTGATCAATGCTGCAGATTATCTTATGAAACCAATTCCTACAGATAAGTTTTCTTGGTGCAAGAAGGTCATTGGCCTTGAGCCCTATACTTGATTTATAATAATGATTCCTTGTTTAGAATAATTGCAATGTATAATGTCAAGTGGGAGAATGTTGGGAATAAGATGTCATTTAATTGGAATCCTAAACATATTTCATGTATCTCCTAAGTCCTTAGGAAGTATCCCCCAACACTAGGATTAGGAAGAGATTAAATTCAAATGAAATGAACATGTAAATTGACATTTTTGATTATTCCTAAATGATAGGAACATGTGGGGACGTCCAAGAAGAGCTCTTACAAGATAGGAGCACATGGGGCACCCACATGGAAGGTGGAACCCACCTTGCTTCAATTAACATTTTGAAGGATTGATAACACTTCAGTAATGCATGTTTTGATCCTACAAAGTAGGGATTGATAATTACATGAGTGCAGTGGCACTATCAGTTCAGTATCAGTTCACTTCAGTTCAATTATGGTTCAGTTATCTTCAGTTGCATGTAGTTATTTTGAGTTGAATGCTAGTTGACTTGAGTTGACTTGAGTTGACTTTAGTTGCATGACAAATAACAGCTAGATACATTCAGTTAAGTGGGGATGATCAATCATGCATAATGTTTGCATGAATCGGTGGAGAGATATGTTTCAGTTAACTAAGACTGAATTGGGTCTAGCTTGGGCGCCCAAGTTGGCATCTTTCAATTAACACCTTTTGCATGAGAAGATATTTACAAGGCTCATTCAAGTGGGCCCATTCTTGGGTGCCAAATTTAAGGTGAATTTTGCATGATATCTTCTTGACCAAAGTTCAATTAAGTGTTTAGTTTGGGGTGCCTAAATTGAGGAAGACTTTGGTTTGACTTCAGATAACATTGTGGAACTCTACTTGCCCAATCTATGCATAGATTTTTGTGAGGAGCTTTATGCTCTTGTATTGAACAAATCTTATGAGTTTTATGCTCATATTATTGTCTATTAATTGCAGCAAGTGTATGAGAGTTCCATGAGAGTTTATTGCAGGTTGTGAAGAAGGATTGTTGAAGGCAAGGAAGCATATCAATCAAGGATTGATACAATACTATTGTAATCTTGTTCTAAGGTTAAATAATACAAGAACTATTGATTATGGTGGAGTTTTTTCTCGAAAGGGTTTCTCCACGTATATTTTATGTCACTTCTATCTCCTTGTCTCGTTCTTCTACGATCTTTTGTCTCTTTCTACAATTGGTAAAATTCATCTAAACAGATTAATCATACACAAGGAATTGTGACAAAGAACACTTAATTAGATCTATAGTCTCATATTTTTACAAGTTTTAAGCTACAATATTACCTTCATTTTCAACAATATGATGCAATGCTTCATTAAATGACCTAAAAATGCAAATGAAACAAAATAGAAAGTTGCAGGATGGAATGTGTGCACCTGGAGATCTGAAGATGAATGAAAGGAGCTCTAAAATGCTAGAAATTCTAACTTTAATGTTGACTGGGACTCATATGCCAAGTTGGCGAATCAATCCCAGATCTAGATCTCTGCGTAGAAACAAAAATCTAGAAAATGGGTATCTTAATCTCTAAAAATATGAATTTTGACCTAAACTGGGACTCATTCACCAAAAGTGGTGAATCAGTCCAATTATAGTTTTCTTGAACTTGAAAGTTTGAATCTAGTCTTCACGGTTTGCTCTATTCTTCCAAACTAATTTTTGGATCTAAAACCCTGATTTGCAACCTATAGAAGTTCTACAAGTATTTCTAATGCAATGTGACAACTTTGACAAATTTAGGGACTTTGACAACTTTCTCCAAACTTGCTCCTCAATTTTTATTCAACCTAAACCTACAAATCACACACTAAAGATAGGGAAAAATTTTGTTTTGTTAGTGGATAGGGGTTTGCCTTGGTCAAACCTTGAAATAGAATGGAATAGGAATGGAGAATGATGAATGTCCAAAATATGATGTTGCAACTCACCAAACTCTAGCAATAAAAGGATACAAACATGTATGAGATGGCTCCAATGGATGGAGATCTTGACTCTTGCTTGAATAGGATAAATCTTGAATGAAATGCTAGCTTGAATCATAAAACCCTACATCACAATTTTTAGCTCAAAAAAAACATGATGCATGAAGACTTTGACATGATGCTTGATGCTTTAAGAATGCTCTAAAATGTTTAATAATATGCTCTTAAAGACTCTTAAATGCTCTTGTAAACACTTGAATGCTCTTGTGAACTCGAACTTTCTATAAGGATGCTCATTCAACTTGTTAGGTCACTTGATTGCTTGTTAGGATAAAATGAGTGAAAGAACCTTGTATTTATACTTAATTATGCAAAAAATCCTAAAATTACAACACTACAAGTTGAAATCATATATAGGAGGATAAAATCTTGCCAAAAAATTGAATTAATTTTAATTTTGGGCCACACGAGACTCATTCACCCAAGGTGGTGAATGAGTCCCATTAGGCATAATTTATGGGACCAAATTCAAAAATGCTTAGGAAGGTGTGAAATCAGGTTTGGGACCCAAAAATCTAGGTGGGACTCATTCGCCCTAGGTGGGACTCATTCGCCCAAGGTGGCGAATGAGTCCTAGATCACTAAATCTGGGCCATTCAACCTGAAACACCTAAATTATGATTGGATATTGATTTGTGTCAGGATTATCCTCAAAAAAATGCATTAAATGAGGCTTGTGGATGCAAAATAAGGCCAATTAAAGCATAAAGAAGCCCAATTATTAATGACAACCCTAGAAAAGTGTGAAAGTCTTTTACAACACTCTAAATAAGGCATGATTAAGGTACATTTTGATTAGGCTCGTGAAAATTTTCTATCTGGAGCTTTAGTTTCCCAAGTGACAGATTCCTTTGATTAGGCTTGGAATTTGATGGTCACCCCTACTTGTCATATGAAACTTTTATGATGGTTTGTTCATTTAAATACCTTTCATTTTATGAATTGTCAAAAAATGTATAATTTATGAAAAAATGTTATATACTAATTTCATTTTTTTATCATTGCAAAACTTCAACTTTCAAGTATACATTATAATAGAAAACATAATGAAAATGCTTTTTTTATTGCTAGTACAATGACTATGTAACTATCATGATTATCATATTTTTAGTGTTTACCATAAAAGGTAAATGATGTTTCTTCAAAAAATATTCATAATCCTTGTTATGTCATTAGTCATATGGATATATTATATATATGAATTTAAAATGAATGTTAAATTAGACATAAATGATAAGTATCAGTAATTATTATAAAAATATTAAATTTACTATTACATTTCAAGTAAGCTTCATATTAAAAAATATTTAAGAGAATTTTGTTAAAAATAATGTAAAAATTAAAAACAATTATATTCTATCTTTCAAAAGATTCTAAAATATTTCTATAATGAACATTATAAAATCATATATATTAGTATTATTATAAATTGCAATGCTATATTATATTTACTTATAATAATTATTCATAGTTTATTTATAATTTAAAGTGTCATATATACAGGTATATAAAAATATAACAAGTCAATCTATACCATCTAATAAAATTTTAACAAATTGTAATATATGATCTAAAAATAAATAGACCATCAAATTCTAGGCATGCCTTCAATGCAAGAAACTGATGATAATCGTAGTTGGGGATTTATTCAATGGTTTTAATTTACTTATGTTAAGATCAATAAGTTTTGGGATAATTTGCTGCACTTTTAGATGATTTGTATAATATGCTATGTAGCAACATGGTGATATATAGGGAAAACTTAAAAACATGTATTAGTCTAAGCAATTAGATATCTCATTAACTAAATATCAACAAAGAAAATTGAATTAGATTAAAACTGCAAGTGGGTAGTAATTGAATTATGTTCGAGTGCAAGACAACAGGGATCTGACATCACAAAGTAACCTTATAATATGTAGTATAGGTCTATTCACCTTGGCTTTGATATCTGAACTTTCAAGAGCATGCAAGAATCGGTAGAGAGCTCCCTTGTGAACAAGAAATCCACAAATTAGTACCACGTGGGCATTACAAAAACCAATTCTCATTTAGATAAAACCATCTTAATGGTTTTCTGATTAAACTCGCTTAAAATTTTCATTAAAAAAATTTTAAAAAATCAGATTTCTATTGTTTTTTAGCACAATATAGACATTCTGATAGACTTTTAGCAAACTCATCTCTCACTTCCACTCCACGAAGTTTTATGAGGTCTACATTCCCATCCAAATCAATTAACAACATAAATTTGCACAAAAATGTCTCCAAGCTTGTAACCCAAATGTGAAATGACAAGCTCATACTTACTGTGGAAGGTCTAGGAAATCTAAATCCATGGCTTCTGGAGGGTTTGGGAAGTGCATTGTATAGATTTTTTTCTTTTCTGTAATTTAAATAAAAACCAAAACTAATTACGATAGAGGAGTTTTATAGTGGATTCTTCCTCCCAAAATAAAAAAGCTCCTATCGTTATCCATTGCAATAAGCAAGGAAAAACAAATGCTGCTTTCTTTCCAAAATAATTGGCTTTTTTTTCTCTCAAATGTTCTCTGTAGCAGCGCTCCCATGACATAGAACTACGATGCACCCATGGCATCGATGTCCTCCATATCACATGTTTAGTAGGATAAAATCCAGTTGATCACCAGTTCAATATAGCAGCGCTCCCATGACATAGAACTGTTGCCCTGCTTCCATCCCCCACTTAATAAATAAATTATTTATATTATAATATATTTTACAACATAATATATAATATATTTATATTAAATTTATTATATACATTTAATATATAATATATTTATATTGAATTTATTATATAAATTTTATATATAACATATTAATATAAAATTTATTATATATTATTAAATATATTATATAAAATTTATTTATTAAGTAAGAATCTAAATTTATTTTAATTGGTTACAAAGACTCTTTAATATGATTTCATTTCTCTTTATTTTTTTAATGAAAACATAAATCCTTGTAAGCAAGACAAGTTGAGGTTGTGTTGGCATCTTGGAAAATGTGTATTATGTCTATATTGTGATGATTTTCATGGTGAATTGGGGGACAATCATAAAAATTAATTAGTAACACAGCAACATTCTTAGAATATAAAGAAAAATAGTTATGTAGATCAAAACATGTTCAAATATAGAAAGATTCTAACAAATATGGAAAGGAAAAATATATAGAGTTAAGATAAGAATTTGTTGTCTTTTCTACTTTACAAAATTTATAGTTATAGTTAGTAAAAGTAGAGTTGTTTTTTAAAGTGCTATATAAGTAACCTACTTTAACACTACTCTATTTAAAATAGATGAACTAATACTATTTACTAGTGTAGAGTAGAAAATTGTATACCTTTACAATTTCACACTATGTTTGGGTCCCTTAATTTATTGGACTTAAAATTAAGTTTCTAATTTGTCAAAATATGCATTTCAAAGCCTTATTCTTACCTTTTTTTTTTTCTGAAAAGGAACCAACATTAAATAAATGTATTTAATTATTAGCTGTCCATAGAATATGAGTGTCCTTGAAATTTAGGCCAAGACGCATTCTCCCATGGGCAAATGGGTCCCTTTTAGGGGCCAAAACGTAATTAAAAATATGCTTTTAGCAGTCATTTAATAATCAAAATTCAAGTTGCAAGTTTTAGATTTTGGAATCTAATTTTTAGAAAATTAGATAAACACTTATAAATACATAGTATTTTAATCATTTAAAATCTATCTAGCAATAGCACAATTTACAAGAGAAAATATTATTTTCAAGAGCATTCAAGGGAAACATTATCAGTAATTTGTAGCAACAATCAAGATCCTAACATCGTGTCCAAGTTTATGTGTGTTAAAGTTATTTTGTGAAGGCTAACAAGCGTTAGAGGTCTTCATGCATCAAAAGAATTCAAGCATCCAAAGCAAATTAGCTAAGCAAGATCTAATTCCTTTGAAGAGATGTGTTGACTTCAGTCCTTCAAGGAAGTCATTGAAGGGTGGTGAGTTGTAGTAGGTTTTCATTCATCATTTCCTTCCTTTCTATTATATTTTATCAAGGTTTAATTACCAAACTAGGGTTCGACTGAGGTAAAGCCCCATAAAAAAAACAAACAACCTTTTCCTCTGTATGTATATGCATATTATAGGTTGAAGAAGGATTGAAAAGATCTTGGAAAATAAATTTTACATTGCTGCATTAGTTGTCATCAAAGTTTTCAAGACACAAAAACTAAGTTGCAAAATTTACTTTTGTCATTCTGAAAATTTTGCAAGAATAAATCAACATCTCAGATTTAGCACTAAAGGACTACAAAAAGTATTTTCAGAAGACATATCAAGGACCCATTCACCCTTGGGTGACCCTGTCCCTCTACACATTCTAGAAACAAATTTTGGTGATAGGCGCATACCCTCAAATACCTCCTAGATATGCCTACAATTTTTTGTTACAATTTGTTTACTTTCGAGAATTTGCAATTTACATTTAAATATTTGAAATTGTTCCTAATCATTCTCAATCCCTTTCCTCAAAGAATTTACATCCAACACAAGTCTGATTGACTCACCATTAAGGTTTAAAGTATCTTGTCTTTGTGGTTTGAGTGGATTCTTAATGAAATGCATGGGAAGAGGGACTACTAAATCCTATATTCCTTCCATCCCAAGGGATTAGGGTTTACCCCCCCCCTTTTCCCATCATTTCATTTTGGAGAACCTGGCATTCTTACATCATACCTTTTCTAATTCAAAATTCTTTCAAACCCTAAATAGGGGTTTTGCATCATGGTAAATTGCATTCTTCATTTACGGTTACATTTTGCATGCTTGCATCATTAAAATTCTTAAAAATCCAAAAATATTGCATACATTTTGCATTATAGTTTATATTAGTTTATGTTTTAGTCATTTAGATTAGAATTTCATTCAAAATTGTATTAAACTTTTTCACTTTTGTTTATACATTGCCATTCATTTGCACTTGCATTTAATTAGAAGATTTCAAAAAAAAAGAAGTGATTGTAGAATTATTTTACAACTAGGAACAAAAATCATAAACAATATCATAGACACTTACATTTTAATTTTTCAAAACCATGTACAAAGACTCATTCACCCCTTGGCGACCCTATCCATTTATAGACCCTTTTGCAAACTTTTACGCACATTTTTGTCTTTGTCTACTCATATTTCCTATAATTGCAAATCTTTATTTGTGTTTTAAAATTTGAATATTCTTAAGCATTTTGTATTTAGTTCATTTGTTCAAAAGAAACTACATTGTTTAGAATCAAAATTTGCATCGAAAAATCATTATTTTTAGGTCTCTACATCTTAAATTAGCCAATTATCATATTTTAGGTTTGAAAATTGCATTAAAAATTCATTAAAACATCTTTCACACTTGCATTTTATATAGCATTCTTAAAATTTCATCATGGATATGTGTTTTGGTAAAGTGTTGATGTCCTTCAAATCTTTAGTTGATATTTCAAGTTATGCGTTTGGCGATAATGGACTAATGTAATTGAGACCCTTCATGATCCTTCACCTCCCAATTAATGTCCTTGTGAAATAGATATCTTGTGTAAGGATGAAGATAGCATGCATGAATTCATACAAAAATCCTTGCATAACCTTGAGAAAAATGTATCATTTTACCCCTGCATGCAATGGCCTAATAATCCATGTTAATAGCCAACACCTCCCATAATCCCACCACTTGACATGTCCAATCTTTTACATCTCAAAACCGAATCTCAAGACATATCTAGAACAAAGAGCATGGAAGCATAAATTGATGGTAAATACAAGGAGCCTATGCCATCTTATATGCACAGAGTTACCAATACACCCATTGATTTGGAACAAACTTATGGACAAGGCTTTAGGATTTTAAAAAAGAAAGGATGTAACATTCACAATGAACATGAAGTCCATTATCTATTGGAACAAATATCATCAGAAGAAACTAAAGGAATAGGATATCAAGATCCTCCACCTTCACATCAAACAATTCATCAATCCAGTTAGAAGCACAATCATTCTAAACTTAAGAAGCTATCTTTTATACATACCACAACCAAGACTGAAAAATTCTTTACAAACACTCCTTAACCAAGGATTGATTACATTGCCACCTATCAAAATACTTGACCCCAAATTGGAAGTCTTTGATGTCCCAATAGGGTAATAAGGTTCATGGAGTTTATTATATATTTATAACTAAGATGAACCTTGGTTTGTTCAAGTTAGATTATGAACAATAGCATGTGGAGATTGATCTAATATTTTTATATCCTTCAAGAGAAATGTCATAGTATGAATCACTCAACTGTCAGATTGGTTGTGTTTTTCTTGTATTTTGTTAAACATTCTAATTGAGAGGAATTAATAATGACACCTTAGTTATAAAAACATGTACATGTCTTCCCTTAGAGAGACCTTGTAAGAAGAAATACATGTGACTTTGATCCTGTTCGGAAGAAAGTATGCAGGCTTGGGGGAAGGAATCCCATATGACTCCAAGTTTGTAGGGGAGGGTTGGGGTTTTTCCTAACTTGTTTGACCTTCTCTCTTTATCATGTTTTGATCTGAGGCTAAAATGGGTATTGGATGGTTATGAATGACTTATAAAAATGTGAATACTTATATTAAATACATGTAATATGTTTTTGAATAGTAAGTGGAATGAAGTGAATGGATTTGACTAATTTATAGTCATTATTTGTCTAAGTTCACATGTTTAGTGCAATTCATCTTGTGTTGGTCCAATGAGATTCTTATGTGTTTGTGTAATTCAACTCCAAACCTATAAGAATTTGTGTATAGGCTCTTGAATTAGTTGACTATGGTATACTCCAATAGTTGTGAATCTTGTTGTGTAAGTCCCAAGCTAGAGATGACTCAAGTGTGAGTCTTCAAGATATTTGAGCAATGATAGGTAGTCATTGGACTATGACAATGATCAATTTTTAGGTTACTATTAGGGATTAACCGACATTCACTTGGTTCATAGAGGTGAAGGTTTTCAAGGGCAACCCTAGTTATGATATAGTAATAGTTGAATGGGTTGATACTCTACTGTATGGGTAACAATAATCATGACTAACCATTGTATATGGATGGTTCATTGGCAGTCACTTATAGCATGAGAGTGATTGATGTTAAGTGTTACCTAGGTTCTTAAGAAGATCTATGACAATATTACTAAGGTCACAAGGTGGTATATGTTGAAGGCCATTTCTTCTTGAGTGGAAAGACTTGTTGTTAGTGGCCTATAGGTGATTAAAGTTGAAATCCACCTGCTGATGTTAGGTTCACTACTTGTGGAAATATTTGGGTTGAGGATGGACCGCCGATGTATTATGGGATGCATCAAATTCTCCTCCGATTTTCTCGATGGTTCAAAAGACTGATGAAAAGGATGGACCCATAGTGTAGTACAAAATGCATTTATATTAATTCCTTTTCTATTCAGCATGCACTATGGACAACTGTTAGTCAGCCATTATGGATGTGTTAGTTATTCATTGTGTAAATGGTCTTAAGTTTTGTGTAAATTGTTACTAATTCCCTTGCTAATGGATGGAGAAAATGATGGGACCCACAATGTAGTATGTGATGCACTGACATTCCTTTTCCAAGTGAAATCTACTTATGTTCTTATGTGTTTTTGAATCAAGTATTGGAATAGTGCATGCAGTAGGTCGTATCTAATACTTTATGTAAACATGTGATGTATATGTGGATTGTTCACATTGGATACATGTGATGTATGTTGGAGCTAGTCATTGTGGTATATGTGATGGGTGTATTAGCTAGTCACTATTGTACTTGTGATGTACATATGAGGTAATCACCATTGTACTTGTGATGTGTGTATGAGCCATTAATTAATGTACTTAAGATGTGCATATGATCCAATAATTTTTACTTTTGTGATGTGTATGAGCTAGTCATCTTGTATATATATTTGATGTATGTTTGAGATAGTCATTGTGTATGTGATCTAGGATTATGGTATGATATGACCCTTGTGTACATTTATGTATGTTTGTTCACTAATGATTGGTAATATTTGGTATGGATCCAACACGATGGCTAATTAGCATCATTCTATTATAATTGGCTGAGTTAATAGCTTACGCTTAATGAATAATGATGGGTAAAAGGTAAGATCAAAGATTGCATACAAGAGGAGACAATGAACTCCCTCTAATATTGGTGGGTGAACTATGAAGCTTTTGATTTCCCATGAGGGGATCTACATAGGTAGGGCCATCATGAACCCTCGAGGTTTAGGTCAGGGTCTAGGGATGACCCTATCCATAGGAGGCTAGCACTTTTGAGTGTAAGTATAGGTAAGTGGTGACATTGAATTGCTATCATGATGATCAATGATGAACATTTCAAATCAACATTTCAACATTAGATGAAATATGCCTGATCGTCTAAATTGATAATTGATGTGAATTGAATTTAAAAAAATATAGTGATTGAAGGGAAGATTTTACATGGAATACATGTCCAACATTTTGATGTGGAGTTTAGTGATTCACTCAGATTAAACAGAACCCAACTTATTTAGTGCTACCATTCAAAGCATGGGTTGGAGCTAGACAGATGGCTCTTAGACTTTAGTACAAGAATCTGGTATTTTTAAGTTGAAAGGTTGAAGAGTATGCCAAATCTCTGAGGAATGACACCTTCTAATCTAGGATAAAATATCAGTAGAATGACCTTTGAGGCTTAAGTGGAGGTAGGCTCTACTCCTCCTTGTTTGTGGCACCTCATGTCCTCACTCTAGCTTGGCTCAATCTAAATCTTTCTATGTAGGGGCCTAATAGTAAAAAAAATATTTTTTCTTTTTTTCATATTTTATGTATTATTTTTCTATTTTATTTGATTTAAAAACTGAGTTCTTTGTGTTCATTTTTGCAAAATCTCACTAACTAAATGAGCTTACAAAGACAAGGTTTAACTCTAGCACAATTAAACTAGCATCAAGGAAAAATCTAATTATAATGAAATATATAAAAAAAAAATTGCACTTTGTACCTATGATTTTCAAAGCACGAGATACATACAAAATTTAAAGCACAATCAACGAGCACAAATAAGGAAAACTTTGAGGACCCTTTTGTATTTGAAAACTCAATGTAAGAAAGACTAATGCATTTGTGTTACTATGCATATAAAATATAAAACTAGCAACCACATCTTGGTGTGCAATGAGTACACTGATAGTTTTTTTGTTAATTTAGAACTTCTATGGATAGATCTTAGTATTTAATATTAAGTATAAAAAAATGTAATTGTGAAAAACTTTTAATTAAGAAGATTTTTTTTTTGAAATAAATGTTTGTTTCGTGTAGGAAGATGGAATAAAAGTGCTTATTAATGATGGTTTATATATATATATATATATATATATATATATATATATATATATATATATATAGTTTGAAACTAAATAATATTGAGTATGCATTCAAAATATTAAATTAATTGTTTTGCATATTTATAATGTAATTTATAAATTGTGAATATTAGTGGAAATTTAGAAACAATATTTAGTTCTTTACTTTCTTTCTTTGTATAAAGTGCAATAACTATTTTGGTAAACTAAATTTAGTGTATTTAAATATGTTTTTCTAAAACATAATAGTCTTTATTTTAATTTGTAAAATATAATAATTATGATTTTTTATATTTTTTTGAATATTAGTGAAAAATTAGAAACAATATTTTATTTTTGCTTTCTTTCTTTATATAAAGTGCAATGATTTTTATAAAATATAATAATTATAATTTTTTTGTTTTTTTGTTTTTTTTAAAGAATATCTGATTTTTTGCTTTCTTTCCTTGTATAAAATATTTTATTTTTTTAATATTATTTTTATTTATTTTATATTAATTTCATCAAACAAATCAGTAATATTCATATAGAGATATTATGTCCATAAAATTGCTGATAGCTGGCTTAAAATCACTGTATAAGTAGTAAGAGATGAAGATAGAAACAACACAAGAGTTTAAGGTGTATAAGGAGAAAGTTACCTTTTTAGTGTTCTTAAGACGAGTTGTATACCTTCAAAATATTTTTCATGCATGGAATGTTTCAATCTGCTCAATAAATCATGGGGACGTTTATATCAATTTTCTAAAATGCTGCCTTCTATCGACTAGGTAATTTTCATACACTCTATATATACAAAGTACATCCACACGTATTGACGGAGTACATCCACTCGGCTGCTTCATCCATTGCCTCTTTTTTGCACCCTTTTATCTGAAATTATCTTCAGCTTTTCTTTGTTCAAAGAATTGAGATGTAAATGCAGGGGATGACACTTTTCCAAAAGATTATGAGTCGAGTGGATGTATCCGATCAATACGCATGGGTGTACTTTGTAGATATGTATAAATGTTCTCATGGTTTTCTATTAAGATTAAGAGCTTTTAGTAATTTCCAGCCGAAGAGAGTGTGAGAACGAACTTTCTCCTTATACACCTTAAACTCTTGTATTGTTTCTATCTTCATCTCTTTCTACTTGTACAGTGATTTTAGGCCGAGTATTAGCAATCTTATAGAGATAATTTTGCATTTTATATGCATAGCAGCAAAAATGCGTTAGTCTTTGCTACATTGAGTTGTCGAATATAAAAGGGTCCTCAAATCATTCCTTATTCGTGCTCCTACACCGCTTGCTTCCGATTCCAAGGCTATTCCCATCTCAAAGGAGGAGTTTGAGACAATGATTGCAACCTTTCCTGCATTTAGCAAGGCTTCATCGATATATTCGAATATATGGCCATAATCTGTGTGCTCTGAAATACAGGTGCCTGCAATTTGATCGAATGCTATTCTTTCTTGGCTTTGCATACCAAAATGTAGCAATTTAAGTACAGTTCCAGAGTCCTCAAAACAAGCTGCACCATCTGTTGAACAGAACATATAAGTACCGAAGGGTACATACGGGCTTCTAAGACCAGATTCTCCAGGATCATTGTTTGCTATTGTAGATGTGCACTTCAGGACATTGTTCAGAAGAGTCATGCAAGCTTCCGAAATAGAAAGCTGTGATACATCATCACAGTCAATGCTCATTTTGCTCCCACAGTGAGGTACAATTGCATCCAAGTCATGATATTTGTCTTCTCTGCATCTTTATGATATTTTCCACTTTAGGTCTTTCCCTTAACTTAATCACAATCAAGGCCCTTGATAAGGTCACTTACCATTAACAAGTCTATCACAATCAAGGATTGTTATGAGGTCACTGTCCTTTCGCGGTCTATCATAGTCACCTTGTACAATTAACAATGTCAAGTACATTTTACGTTTGCTAACTTTCATCCATTACTCATGATAAAATATTCTCTCCATTCTGTCTATTTCACCTGACCCTTTTTTCCTTGAAGACCATTTCAACTTCATGAATAAAAACATTTATATGAATGTCAATGTCTATTTTAGCTCCTTCTTGGTATATTCTCTATTTGAGCTCCTTATTGACATGTTTGAAGTGTGTCTATTTGAAGTCACTGAGCTTGACTAGGTAAGGAATGTCCTTATTCTTTTGTGGTAATGAGTGTGCTTTATTAGCTCACTATAACACATCCTTCTCTCTGTCATTTCATTTCATTGTGACAATCTTTTTTCCTTAAAGGTTGTCCTTAGCCATGTGTCTTGATCTTGGTGTGATGTTAAGGACACTTCAACGAGTACCCTATATCACTTAACTGTCCTTATTGAACCATGTATTGTTTATGCATAATCTTGACTATCATACATTGTTGTTTTACTTTTATTGACTATGATCTTTGTCTTTTGATGAAAAGGTTGTCCATTCTCTATACATATTGTGATGTGCACTCATTGACTATGCTTTGACTGTCCCTTTTTATCTATGCTTTAAGTCATGATATTTGTCTTCTATGCATCTTTATGACCCTTTATGAAACCCTGACTGCTACCCTTTATAATCTTCCTTATTGCTGTTCGCAGTGTCATGAATGCCCTTCATTATTTGACTATCCTCTTCTTCCCTTTGCAAAGTGACCTATACGTTTTCTTCATACATGGTAACCTACTCGATCATGGCTAGGGTTTAGGAAAACCTGTAATCAATAGGGAAATATTGAGCTTTAATGGCAATTCTTTAGCTTATTTGAGCTAGGGTTGTAAGAGTTTAAAGAATGTCTTTGTGTATATATGCTTTTCACTCTTAAAAACTCTCAAACTTGCTTCAAGAACACTCTTCTAAATACAATAACAGATTGAAAGAGTCTAAAAGATCCTACAAAGAAGATTGCAAGTATCTCAAATAGCTATCCATTAAGAACAGCTATGAAACAGAAGGGTTTAAACGTGGTCATGATCCCACATTCATATGCTTTCCTGCTCAGCTCCAAATCTAGAGTTAACCATTGTTCACAAGATTCCATCTCCACTTCTACACTTCCCTCTCCATCCTGCATGCTGACTTTGTCTTATTATATGCATTTGCATGTCTGAGTCTCTATTCCTAGCACCATGGTAAACTTGTAATTGCTATGTGAGTGATGTTTACTAGGTCTGAAACCCTACGAGTCTTCCTTCACGTGATGTTCTCTTCAAAATGACTTTTCTTTCTGATTTTCTTTTCCCTAAACTTGGTGCCTAACTTAGTCTTCACATTTTTCATTTTTCATGCAACGTGAGCTTTTCTCTTTTCTTTAGCGTAGAAAAAGGACTTGAGGTAAGTCTCATTTAACTTTACTTCAAGTCAGATTAACAAAAGATAATAAAAATCAACAACTTATTTGAAGGATTAATTGTTTGAAAGACAACTATTATTTAACAAAAATATTTTAAAATAATTTCCAAAGACTATAAAAATGGATTACACAACCAAAGTTAGATACATAGATACAACAAGTGGACCATCATAACTCATAAGAAAATCTATTGTTCACTTCATTATATTCTATTGTATACACCTAAAAATAGTCACATCTCAATAGTCTGGTAATTAATTAAATATTTTTAATATTTAATTAAATCTCTGAGCGTATAAATGAATTTAAATAATTTATTTATATTGTTTTTTCTTTTATTTTGATTAAATAAATAAATTTATTTAATCATTTTTCTTATCCATTTCTTAATTAATTAAATAAACATTATGATTTATTTATATTAATTATCATATATAATCCTGGCTTGAATATTTATTCAAATAAAGATTAAATATTCTTCTTTTCTAAAAATCCTCTAAATTCCATTCACAATTAAATATTCCAAATATTTAATTAATTCTTCTAAAGTCTATTCACAATTAAATATCTTAAATATTTAATTAAATCTTCTAATGTCCATTCACATCAAATATTTCAAAAATTCAAATCTCCCAACCCACATAACACATAAAATTAAATAAATTTGGATTATCTGCAACAACCGTGAAATAACTTCAAAACAAAAAATCAACAAATTTCTCTATTTTTGAGCAAAGTTGTTCCCGTGGGTTGAAGACAAACCTCCATTCTTCTCTCCAACCTTCCAACATCTTCCATCTTCCTCTCAACCTCTCAATATTTCACCATTCAAAATTACTAGACAATCTCACAGCCATTGATCTTTGCCAACCAGGCTCTTGCCTATAAAAATCTATAAAAAGGACTGTTGGGCCTTTGAAAAAAAAAAAGAGGAGAAACTTTTGTACGGGAAAACTATAGCCAATCTGCAATACCACAACCTTCTAACATTCATAGAATTTTAGATTTAAGCATAGCACAACCCAGCATATCAACATTCCATATCATGGCCTATCAACCTCATATCATAGTTTCAACAGCATTCATAATCCACAGCCCTTGTGCATAATCTACAGCCCCTGTGCATATCTGTATACCAACATTTCACTCCACCAGCATATAGGATAGATAAGTACTCTCCCTTTGCATACTCATTCTACAGGTTGCCATTCTGAGAAGCTTTGCTTATACAATATGAGAGCAGCAGCTTCAAGCGAATCACTAGAGATAGAGAACAATGGAACGATTCTGAAGAAGCTCTGTTTGATTTCTTTGATTTCATTCTATTTAGCTTTCTTTAGTTTAATGTTTCATTGGTATTTTTTTGTCATCTCGTTTTAACACTAATATTTTCCACACACATTTTTGGTGCCCACCATGGGGCTCCTACCCTAATTTTAACATCTTTGTGTAGATTTTTTCTGACAAGTTACGGCTGGAAGAGTGTATTAGCGCATCAAACACATTTCAGTGCATTTCATGCCTTGTTCAACGCATATTAATATCCTTTCAGCGCATATAAATTCTATTACAACACATCTTAATCATCTTTCAGCGCACTTTAACAGTATTTTAGCACTATTTAGTTATTCCTTAGCACTATTTAATTATTCTATAGTGCTATTTGCATATTTTGTAGTGCTCTTTGAAGATTCCACAATGCTATTTGTAGTTTCCATAGCGCTATTTTCAGTTTCCTTAGAGCATTTATGTTTTAGTGCTATTTTACTCTTTTTTAGTGCTATTTAATTATGTTTTAGCACATTTTTCTTTGAGCACAAATTTTGTAAATCTGCAACTATAATTTGTAATTTGGGAAAAAATTTGACTGGATTCGAAGCGACCGCAGCCAGTAGGAGTGTTTAAAAAAAATAAAAATAAAATGAATCAAACGAATCAAAAAGCTAAAGAAACCCCTTAGCTACAAGAAACTATTGAAGAAAAGAGGATTCTTGTACCAAAGTCGAAAGGTTTTACTTGAACATAGAACCTTTATCCATCAATATCATGACTTTATTAGAGGTTTCACTGATGATTATGCTATAGAACCATTATACTCACAAGCTTTCTTTCAAAGAAGAGCCCTTTCTCAAAGGCACAACCACAGTCAGCATATTCATTCTTCTTATATTCCCCAACCTGCAATTATATATTCTACTCGTCCGATTCAATTTCTGCAATAGAGAACTCAAATCACATTAGGCATTTATCACAAATCCATCTTTTTACGAAGCTACGATCAAACTTCATAAAGTGCAAAATCATTTTTTTTTTTATCTTTTGTTTAATTTCCCAGAAATAGGATTTTCATCCTTTCAATCAGGGAAAACATGAGCTAAAGACTAGAAATCTTTTAAGTCATAGAATCTTCATTCTATTCTGACTTTCATATCCATCAAAAAAATTGCACTATTTCATTCTTTCGATCAAAAGTTAGTAGAATTTGGGGCAAAGCTTCTGCTTGTTGTCACGAGATCTCGAAAGCACATAGAAAAAGATGAAAGAAAAAGTACCACAAGCAAAATGGGTGATAATAGTGAGAAGGAAGATAATCCATTTCATACTGAAGAGATAACAGAAGAAAAGCTTCAAGAAGCAGATCAGGGTCCACAATTCCATACTTTTATGGAAAGGATTTTAGAATGAAACAAAGAAAGATATTTCCTTCCATTAGCTAATCAAGGAGCTAAGTTACCTATCAATTTTTATATAGAAGGGATTAAAGAGAATCCTGAAACTCCTCCTAATGATTTTAGTGCCCTTACTCAACAGATAAAAGAATTACAAGGGAAAATAAAGGAAATGCAAGGGGGTGCAACAAAGAAGTATGTTTTGGATGAAATATGTCCTTATCCATTTGATAGGAGTCTTCAAATGATTCCTTTTCCAAAACATTGTGAAATCCCTAAATTTGATAGGTACAATGGGAAAACTGACCCCATTGAGCATGTGAGGGATTTCTGAAATATGAGTCTAGAATTCACTTATGAAGATACCTACTTAGTGCGATTGTTTCCACGAAGTCTGGGTGGACAATCCATGAAGTGGCTTTCAAAGATCACTCCTCCCATCAAAACCTTTAAGGAGTTAATAAATAACTTTATATCACAATACTCCTACAACATTCAACACTAGATAACCACATGCTTGATCTTTGTAAAGTGAAACAGAAAGTAGGGAAATCTTTCACTACATTTTTGCAAAGGTGGAGAAGGGTGTTTGCACGATATTCCCATCCTATTCCTAAAAAGGAAAAGATGGATATCTTCATCAATAGCCTAGATCAAGAATTAAGCTATAGGCTTAATCTTCATTGTCCTCCTAACTTTGAAAATTTGATTGAAAACACAATCACCATTGAAGGGGCCTTGGTCAAAAGAGGAGTAATAAAACTTGATAATCCAAGTTCATCCAACCATAACAATAATGATAAACCAAGGTTTTGGAACAAAAATAAAAATGTCGTCAATGATGGTATAGTGGACGCAAACAATCTACGAACAAGATCATCTATCTTCAACCTATCAAGTGGTCCACGAACCAACCAACAAGGAAACAACAATCAACAAGGACAAAACTTTAATCAAGAAAGCATGACCAATCAAAACACCAAGGATAATCGTGGTATTTTCAATAACCGTCTTGGCAATACCCAAATATCAAATCCATCCAGACCTCCATTCTTTTCAAATTGACATAATTTGACCACTTTGGGTCAATCTCTTGAGTCTGCTCTCAAGGAGCTTCTCGATAATAAGGTTATCACCTTACCACCACAAAGAGATTATGAGCCACAAGTCAAACCACCATCATGGAATGACTCGTATTATTGCAATTATCATCGATGTAAAGGTCATAGAACAAATAACTATCAAGCCTTGCGAAATCTAGTACAAGATTTAATTGACAATGGCACTATCACAATTGAAGGAAATCATACCAACGACAATCATCAAGCATTCAAAGATCCTTTACCAAACTATCAAAAGGGGGAAACATTAGATACCAAAGCAAAAAACATAAATAATGTTGAAGACAACATAATCCGCCACATCTATGCAGATGATTAGCGGGTTAATGTTATCAAAATCAAGGAAAAACAAGAATATCAATAGGTTAATGTGACTACAAGAGGACAAGCAAAAGTTGTCTTAAAAGGAAGTTCATCTAAGGCAGCTATTCCTCCTCCAAGTCATTATAATCTAGTTGATCAATTGAGAAAAAAATCAGCTCAAATCTCCATCTTTGAACTTCTCAAAATATCTCCCGTACACAAGAATATTTTAGAAGAAGCTCTTGTAAACACAACCTTCGACACTGATTTGGATGTAAACAAATTTCAAGCCTTGGTGGGACATTTTTCTTCCCTAACTTGTCTTTCATTCTCTGAAAAAGATGACGCCTCCATGACACATCTGCATAATTCATCACTTTATCTTGAAGTCATGATCCATAAACACCGAATCAGACGTGTCTTGATAGATGGAGGAGCTAGTTTAAACATTTGTACCTTAAAGCTAATACATGCCTTAGGAATATCAAAAAATTCCATTGATCCATGAAGGAAAATAACTATCAAGGCATATGATGATGAAGAAAGAACTTCTAAAGGACTAATAATGCTACCTATCAGAGTGGGACCTGTTGTGAAAAATACCTTTTGTCAGGTTCTAGATCGTGATCTTTCCTATAATATACTTTTGGGTCGTCCATGGATTCATGATATGCAGGCAGTACCATGAATGTACCATCAATGCCTCAAGTTTCTGTATGATGGACATGAAATAACTATACAAGTTGACTACAATAGCACCCAAACTTGTTCAAATCTCCAAGCAACTCAAGACACTTTTGTGCCACACAATAGGGAGGCTCTTACTGCTTCTTCTAATCTACAAGGCCAATTGCAAGAATTGACAAAGAATCTTGACACCAAGCTACATTTAAAAGACAAAGGAGTAGGTGAATATTCGCTATGCCTTTCTAGCTTACCTCCTTCTTTGAGGTCACATGGTCGGCTGACCCTATTAAATCAAAAGATCACAATAGCCTCTATATCCCAAGCTTTTGTGCCAATCACAAAGTTTGATGGACAATTCATTAAAGCTAACACCACTGAGGAAGAAGCCAAAGATAGGGACATCCTAAGCTGGCTATACAAAGATGAAGATGAATCTCTCTTGCACATCAAGTTACCTACCGAACAATATGGCAAAGGGTATACCATCATGCAAAGAATGGGCTATGAAGGAAATGGTCCTATAGGAAAAAGAAAAGAAGGAATCATTGAGCCAATTCAACCTATTTCAATGTATCCAAAAGATAAAATAGGACTTGGATATGGTAAAAATACGGAAGACTCACCTTCACAGTGAGCACAACAAACTCATAAAGGAGAATCAATTTCAGATAAACCCAGTGAAGATGTCACTCTAAAAAAAATTATGAATCAGTTTTTCAATTGTAGAATGGTTCAGACACTGATTCTAATGAATATGAATGGGACACCATCTATAACGATGAATTTTGGAGAGACAAACAAGTTGATACCATACACAAATATGCACCCGTTCTCATACAAGGAGAAATCTCGGGAACACAATCACTTGAATTTGAACCACGATATGACGATGACTCAAGTGAGGATGATTCAGATTTTAACGCGATTGATAATCAATAAGAGAATACCATCATAGACCTTGTCCATCATGAAAATGACAACCATATCATGACTTTGACAGCTCAAGACCTTACCCAACCTAATGATCCCATACCTTTAGTCTATCCATAACTTATTGATTGGGACAACGATGCACCTATCCATATCCCTACATTCCATGATGATGAGGATATTGTAAATTTCCTTTGTTCATCTAATCAAGAAAACAATTGTTCCATCAAAGAATCCCATACTCAAGATTTTGACAGGGAGGGTGTCAAGTTTCTTAGCTGTAAAATAAATGAAATAAAAGATGGATCTATCGGTGAAAACCGAAAAATGGTAGTGGTAGATCACAACAAGAGAAAAATAAAGAGCAAATCTAACGGTGAAAACCATTTTGAGGCACTAAAGGATGAGAAACTTGACACTCTTCCCAAACATTATCAAGAAATATCTTCTATTTTAATTGAGCCAACAGAATCAATCAACATAGGTACAACAAAGCAGCCAAAAATCTTGCAACTTGCAGCATCATTAACAGTGGAAGAAGTATTGAAATTCATAGAGTTCTTGAAGGAGAATCAAATCAACTTCGCTTGGTCATATGCTGATATGCTAGGGTTAGATCCTAATCTGATAATGCATCATCTATCTATAAACACAAGGGCAAAACCTATGAAGCAAAAACTCAGAAAAATGCATCCACATGTTGCATTATTGGTTAAAGAAGAGTTAAAGAAGCTTTTAGATGTTGGATTCATTCGGTCTATTGACTATGTAGAATGGATCTCCAATATCGTACCTATTTCAAAGCCCGATGGAAGGATTAGAATTTGTATAGATTTCAGAGATTTGAGCAAAGCATGTCCCAAAGATGACTTCCCTTTGCCAAACATAGATATGATTGTTGATTTAACTATTGGCCATGCAATGTATTCATTAATGGATGGATTTTCATGATACAACCAGATAAAAATTGCACTAGAGGATCAAGATAAAATAGCGTTCACATGCCCTTGGGGTACCTATTGATGGAATGTAATGCCATTTGGATTAAAGAATGCAAGAGCTACATACTAATGGGAAATGACAAAACATTTTTTCATGATATGATGCATACATTCATGGAAGATTACGTTGACGATCTCCTTGCCAAATCTAACACAAGAGAAGGACATCTAGAAATATTGTCAAAGATCTTTAGGGTAAGTGCACAAAGTTGAGTCCACAAAACGTGGAAGTTTATGCCTTAGGCAAAACAATGAATTCGGCTTGCAAAAAACGGGATCCCGTTTTTAAAAAGCGGGATCCCATTTTTAGAAAATAGGATCCTATTTAGCTTCGGGATCCCGAGCCTAAGTTTAAAAAACGGGATCCCGTTTTTGGAAACGGGATCTCGTTTTCAGAAATTTCCATTTTTTGAAAATTTTCAAAACGGGATCCCGTTTGAAAATTTTCAAAACGAAATTTCTAAAATGAAAGTTTTTAAAGCGGGATCCCGTTTTGAAATTTTTTTGAAAATGGAAACTTCCAATTTCTGAAAAATTTCCATTTTCGGAAAGTTTTCAAGACGGGATCCTGTTTTGAAAACTTTCTATTTTTTATTTTTTTCATTTTTGTAAGAATTTCAAAACGAGATCTCGTTTCATAGAACCATAAAAAATGGCTTTTTTATGAAACGAGATCCTGTTTTTTAATGAAACGGGATCCCGTTTTTTAAATTATGAATTTTTGAGCGGGTTTTTTTGGCTTGTTTTTTGGTTCGGGAAATGGCTTGGGGACCCGAACCTAAGCTTTGGACCTAGTTTGACCCACAACTTGAAGGTCCTGTTAATGTCACAGGAAAATAATGACTTTGGACATATGTTTGAAGACCTATTTTGTAGAATTTTTTTACGAAATTAAAACCCATTATAGATGAGACAGTGCAGATTCCAAATATGTAATTTTTTTAATAATTTGAATATTTTTTCGATTTTTCAATTAATTTCTAATGAAACTAGTCCATAAACTTGAATTATTAGGTTTTTTTAGTATTTTAATAACTTTTGATCAACATAACATTTTGACGAATGGATTGCACAAGAGCAAAATTTAGACAATTCTTTTCAGTTTAAAAAAAAAATCAAAAAATGATAAGTTTAGGTCATCTTATGCGTGTCATACATGATGATTTTTCAAAATGACAAATATGCCTAATAAATATTTAATAAAAAAAAAATCAATAAAAAATTATAAAAATATATTAAAAGCAAGCTTTAGTGAGTCACAAATCTTTTCCCAAAAGGATTTAGAAAAATATGATAATTTAGGTCAAAATATGGATGTCGTACACATGCATGGTATGGTATAAAAAAGTGACTTTTAAACAGTGGTTTTAAGAAACGCCTATTGAAACTCAATTTTTACAATCTGGGTATTGAAATAAATTACATATTTGGAAACTAGACTCCGAGTACTACATTTTATGATTAGTGACTTTTTCGAAGATTCCATTTCTAAGTGCTTCAAATTTTAAGGTCAAATGTGTCAAATTCTGAAAATCAGGGAAAACAATTCCACTTTTTGGCCAAAAAGTGGACTCAACTTCTTGCACACACCCTTTATCAGAATGAAACAATTCAAGGTGAGACTTAATCCAAAGAAATGTGTCTTTGGAGTGAAATCTAGAAATCTACTAGGTTATATTGTATCAAAAAAGGGCATAGAGGTTGATCCAGGAAAAGTACAAGCTATAATGGACATGCCGCCACCATGAAATATCAGTCAGCTCTGATCACTGGAAGGATGACTACAATCCATCAGGAGGTTTATAGCTCAACTAGAAGACAAAATCTTACCATTTACACATCTATTGCATAAAAATGTCCCATTCAAATGGGAGGAAAAGTGTGAAGCAGCATTTAATCAAATCAAGCAATATCTCATGAATCCACCAGTCCTAATTCCACCAGTTCCAGGAAAGCTGCTCATACTCTATATTTCAACAACAAAAGTATCTTTGGGAGCGTTACTAGCATAGGAGGATTCTACAGGAAAAGAAAGAGCCATATACTATATCAACAAAACTTTAACAAGTCATGAACTAAACTACACTTTCATTGAAAAATCTTGCCTAGCAGTAGTGTTTGCTTCCCAAAAGTTGTGCCACTATATGTTGGCTCATACAGTTAAGCTAATAACCAAAATCAATCCACTAAAATACCTCTTAAGCAAAGCTACCTTAACAGGAAGACTTGCAAAATGGGTAATGATCTTAAGTGAGTTTGACATTCACTATGCAGGTCGAAGAGCTATAAAAGGATAGGTCATAGCAGATCAGTTGGCTGAAGCACCTTTACAAGAAGAAAACCCAATGCACATTGAATTTCCTGATGCAAACGTCTTCACATCAACAATTAAAAAATCATGGACATTATACTTTGATGGATCTTACATGCGACATGGCTCGGGGGCAAGGATTCTTTTTCTCACACCTAAAGGACATACTATTCCAAAATCATATCGGTTGATGTTTCCCTGCACAAATAACATAGCTGAATATGAAGCATTGCTCACATGAATGAAGATAGCATTGGAATGGCGGATTACAGAGCTGCAAGTCTATGGTGATTCACAACTTGTCATTAATAAAATCAATGATGATTATCAGACTAAAGATGATAAGCTGCTACCTTACAAGAACATGGTGGACAATTTTAAAAAGTATTTTGTGGCAATCAAGTTTTCACAAATCCCAAGGATTGATAATAAAGTTGCAGATGCAATGGCTACAATTTCTTCCATGTTACAATTATTAGAAAATAAAAAACGGTACGAATTCTTGGTGGAACAAATGTTTTCTCCCACCTATGATAATCCTGAGACCCAAGTCATATGCCATTTAACTGATTATGATTCACCTTTATATGGCAATATTTATACCTACTTGAAAAATAACATCTTACCTCTAGACTTATCCTGAAACCAAAAAAGCAATTTCATATGCCAATCATCCCACTATACCTTGATCATCGATATCCTTTACCGACGTGGTCTTGATGGTACACTCCTTCGATGTCTTGAACATGACGAATCTGAACAAGCCTTAGAAGAGGTTCATGGTGGTATTTGTGGAACTCATTCAAGCGGTTTAACCTTAGCCAAGAAACTTGTTAGAATGGGATATTATTAGCCTACAATGGAGAGAGAATCTTTTACTTTTGTCAAGAAATGTTTTAAATTCCAGATCCATGGGAATCTTATTCATGCACCTGCACAGGAACTGTAGCCTTTCACTCCAACATGGCCTTTTTCTTAGTGGGGACTAGATCTTGTTGGAAAAATTCATCCTTCATCATGAAATGGGCATAAATTCATCATCACGGCTACATAATATTTTACAAAATGGATCAAAGTTTTTCCTTTGACAACCGTGATCGGTAAACAAATCTCTTCATTTATCCTGAATTACATCATCTATCTATATGGAATTCCTAATTCTATCATCACTGATAATGGGAGGCCTTTCAAGAATCAGGATGTTGACAAACTTTGTGAAAGATTTCACATTCAACATAGGTTATGTACACCTTACTATCCACAAGGAAATGATCAAGTAGAAGCTTCAAACAAAACAATCTTGAAGATCTTAAAGAAGACAGTAAATGATGTCGGTCATGATTGGCATGTCTAGTTAAATCCAACTTTGTGGGCATACAGAACCAACATTCACACACCATTAGGAGCTACCCCATATGCCTTGGTATATGAAGCAGAAGCGATCTTACCATTGGAGGTTGAAATACCTTTGCTTAGGGTCTCACTAAAAGGATTGATAAATGATGAAGATTACCAAGTATCTCATCTACAAGAGCTAGAACTGTTAGATGAAAGACGTCAACATGCAACTGATCATTTTAAGGGTTATCAACAAGTTATGTCCCATAGCTACAATCACAGAGTTAAACCACAGACATTTCAAGTAGGTGATTTAGTCTTGAAAGAAAATCCACGCAATCAGCAAGATAGAGAAAAGAAAGGAAAATTTGAACCAAATTGGCTTGGTCCATTTGTCATCATTGCAGCATATGGTTCTAGAGCATATAAGTTATCTACGTCAGAAGGGGACCTATTTGAAGAACTGATTAATAGCATTCATTTAAAGAAGTTCTATGTCTAAATAATCAAAACTGAAAAAGTCCTGAAAAAATACATAAAAATAAGAAAAAGTCCTCAAGAAATCTATTAAAAATCAGAAAAGCAGAAAAACAGACAAAAACACAAAAAAATAAAATAAAATAAAATTCACATGATTTAAAAAAGTGCACTAAAAACAAGTGGTGAAAGCCTGGCAAACAGGCGCTACTTGTGATCAAAATGGGCTCCTCTATCTATTAGCTTATGTCTTGCATTCACTTTACAGCATCATCTATCCATATCTATCATCTATACATATCTATCATATCCATATCATGCAATGGGAATTCTTGTGTTTCATCATGCCTTGATGAAATTTGTACATATCCATAATATTCAAGTTGTGTTTACACAAGGGGCAAAAACAAAAACTACACAAAAGAGGGGCAACGAGCTTTTAGAACATCACAAATAGACAAATGACAGTTTGACAAAACATAACATACATTGATGCATCAAATCAACTTCAACACCAAAACGATTACTCAATGCCAATGAAATCAAACAATATGGTCAAAACAACATTAATCAAAACACAAATATCAATGTTGATAACCAAGTTGGATGTTCTTAATCTGAATAATGTTGGGAATACTTTAGGAAAAATTTGAATTGTTGGTTGATTTTCTATCATATCTTTGGAGCAATTCGATGATGTACTGAACTAGAAAAGCAAGGAGGGAGTATGATTTTTCTTTGTCTGATGTTTGTGAGTGAATCATTAGTACTATGCAAATTGGTCTTGATACATGCTCTACTAAGTGTCATTAATGAAATTTTAGAATTTGCATGGGAAACGGGTTAACTCTTGTCTATTTATGCAAGCGATACTGAGTTCATCTCGGTTCAATTATACTTAGATGCTTGTATTATCTTGCTATATCAAAATTTATGAAAGCAAGACTCAGGTCATCACTGGTGCTAATATACCCTTTGATGCTTGTATTAACTTTCAACATTTCAATGCTCTATGATGACACAAAAAGCACAAATAAGCTCTCAAAATGGCAATATTGTACAGATACCCTGCATGGTTAGTATAGATTACATTCATTTTAGAATCTGCATTTTGCATTTATAGATTTTTCCAAAAGCTAGAAAAGTATCAAAGTTTCATATCTTTCCAATAAATGACTAAGTATATTTGGCATTCACAAAAACATCATCACATACATTTTTCATACATATTTTCATCAGAAAATCATAAATATATATATATATATATAATAAAGCGTACATCATAATCCTCACATCACTTTCATTGCATTTTTATTTTCACAACATATCATTTCATTTGTTTCCATACATCATATGGCACATCATAAATCATATTATAAGCATCATGCATAGATAAAATAGATACCCATCACATAATAAAGGTACATATAATCATCGGACAAACAAATCATCGATGCATATCATATATCTCAAAAATGAATGTCAAAATATACAAAGATGTCAACTATGCATGACATAACATCATAAAAAATGGGACCATAATTATATTAGTATGTATATAAATATCTCAGCAGAGTATCAATAAGACATCATGCAAAAAGCACTACGAAGTGCTATCCTCTAATGCTGCTAGTCTAGGACCTGCCCCACCTGCACTTGATGGACCTGCTCCACCTGCCCTTGATGACCCTCCTAGAGGTAATGGCTGAGATACACCCTTGTTGGTAGCCCAAGAGCGACTATGTGTAGACTGAGACTATGTATAACTCACTCTCTACTTGGGTGGCACTGCATCATGGTACCTAATCCTATAGAACTCTGCCTCCCGAGTGGCTCTAGTCAGCTCTCTCATCATGTCACCTGCTGCTACTCTCTGCAGACTGTCAGCTAGGGCCATGGCCTACTCACCTTGCCATTTGGTTGTATCTCTCTTAGCCATCAGTGTAGTCAACTGTCCTTGTAGCTGTGTAACCAAGGCTTGCACCTGTGCTAACTAACCCTGTAAGCTCTGCACTCTACTCTACAAGGTAGCTATCTGACTCGGCACCACTGGATCTACTGAAGATGATGGAGCTGAATGTCTCATCCATGGTCCACCTTTGCCATCACCTCTGCCACCACCTCTGTCACTACCTCTTCCACCTCTGTCACCTCCTCCACCACTATCACCCCCACTCTCCTCATCACTGCCATCTCCATCCCCATCTGACTCATCATCATCATCCTCCTCAGAGTCATCACTCTTCGAAGCCACCTCTCGTTTTCACCTATGTCCACCTATATGTGGTCTTTGCTTCACAACTAGAGTAGCAGGCTCATCAAGATCAAATAATCGTGGCATAGGATGTTCCAACACATATTCAGCATACTCTAGAGTCATCCCCCCATCAATAATATCACCTCTATAGTCCCACATCTGTACTCCCAAACTAGTGAACTCTGCCACTGCTGCATCATATGCAATCCATGAATGCCACACTATAAGCTCCTATTGCTGACACGCATAAATAGAAGAACCCCATGGCATACCCTGAGGCCAACCATACTGTTGCCACACCTGACCAAGAAGAAACCTCTCAATAATCCCAGGAGTACAACCAATCAAATATCTAGAGGTAAAGACATAGGGCATCTCCCTAGCATCCTCTGGCCATGCCTCACAATCTACATAGGGCCACCAGCATACTATATCAAGATCATCCAGAAGACGCTACCAATGATCCAGTTTGCCCAACCTCGGCTAAGCAATGACATCGGTATATCTAAATCTATATGGCTGACCGATAGGCCATCATCCACGAGTCAATGGTCGCATAATGGAAAAATGATCCCATGCTCATACCTATAAAAGTGAACAACCAATAGCTAAAATCTGGCCTCGACCGTACACAACATGGTGTAGCTCATCATATAAATGTGCAAGCATGCATGATCCCCAAGCATATCGTGTACCCTGCATCACCATACTCTCAAGTACATAACCCCACCCGACTGTAAAGCCCTTCAACCTATGGTCGGGGCACAAAACACCTCCAATGAAGCTTGCAAGTACAGAGGGTAAGGGCGTATACGAATTTGTCATCTTCACCCATGAGATATAATATCCCACAATATGATCATCTCTGAATATCCGCCTCAAGGAATCAGTACCTCCCGCCTCCCGGCCGTCAAATCTCACTATCTCACCCATCACTCGAATCTTTAGGATGCAATACACATCCTCAGGAGTCACGGTAATCTCTCTTTTTTGGCAAATGAAAGGTGTTTGTGTTGTTGTGCTACCTCTCCACAAGTGCTATCAATAAGGCTCTGTTGAGATGCACCTCAGGCATATCAAGTAACGAGGTCAGTCTGCATGCCTCAATCACATCTCTACATGCTTGTACAAGCTACAGAATCAACCTCCATGTCTTTGGGAATCGCTCCCGTAACTGCAAGATGCTCAATCTCTCCTATTTGAATAGGAAGAATCATCAAGTCAAAGCAAAATCAATATCAAATCATCAAGAAAAATCAATCAAATATGAATATCAAATTTATCAAAATCCTATTTGTTTTTAACAACTTTAGAAGCAAACTTATCAACAAACTATTTGTTTTTCATCATCATGAAAAGAAAATTTATCAAAATCTTGTTTGTTTTTAACAACTTTAGAAGCAAACTTATCAAAAAACTATTTGTTTGTCATCATCATGAAAATCAAATTTATCAAAATCTTGTTTTTTTTAACAACTTTAGAAGCAAACTTATCAAACAACTATTTGTTTTTCATCATCATGAAAAGTAAATTTATCAAAATCTTGTTTTTTTTTAACAACTTTAGAAGCAAACTTATCAAACAACTATTTTTTTTTCATCATCATGAAAAGAAAATTTATCAAAATCCTATTTATTTTTAACAACTTTAGAAGCAAAATTATCAACAAACTATTTGTTTTTCATCATCATGAAAATAAAATTTATCAAAATCCTGTATGTTTTTAACAACTTTAGAAGCAAACTTATCAACAAACTATTTGTTTTTCATCATCATGAAAAGAAAATTTATCAAAATCCTGTTTTTTTTTAACAACCTTAGAAGCAAACTTATCAAACAACTATTTATTTTTCATTAACAAATGACATGGAAAATGACATTTTTAACCTATTTAAAGGAAAAATTGGGGCATTTTATCACATTCTATCATTGTAGGGGCAATTTAAGTCATCAATTTTTCATCTCACGTTTTTCCACGTCAATTTCTTCACATCATCATTTTCGAATGATGAATCGACATCTTAAAAATCATAAAAAATGGAAAAAATTCCAAAAAATCTAAAAGTTCAAAAAAAATCACAAAAAATATTATCTTATCAATTCATCGTTTGAGGGAGCATATACCTATCAACATTTCTGGGGAAAATTTCAAAATTCTTTGAACTAATGCGTGAAAACACATCACTTCAAAGAGGGGAAAAATGTATACACCTAAAAATGGTCACATCTCAATAGTCTGGTAATCAATTAAATATTTTAAATCTTTGAACTCAATCTACATATAAATGAATTTAAATAATTTATTTATATTTTTTATTCTTTCATTTCGATTAAATAAATAACTTTATTTAATCACTTTTCTTATCCATTTCTTAATTAAATAAATAAACATTATGATTTATTTATATTAATTATCATATATAATCTTGGCTTGAATATTTTATTAAAATAAAGATTAAATATTCTTCTCTTCTAAAAATCCTCTAAATTCCATTCACAATTAAATATTCCAAATATTTAATTAATTCTTCTAAAGTCTATTTGCAATTAAATATCTTAAATATTTAATTAAATCTTCTAATGTCCATTCACATCAAATATTTCAAAAATTCAAATCCCCCAACCCACATAACACATAAAATTAAATAAATTTGTTTATTTAATTTGGATTATCTGCAACAACTGTGAAATAACTTCAAAATAGAAAAGCAACAAATTTCTCTATTTCTGAGCAAAGTTGTTCCCGTGGGTTGAAGACAAACCTCCATTCTTCTCTCCAACCTCCCAACGTCTTTCATCTTCCTCTCAACCTTTCAAAATTAACAAACAATCTCATAGCCATTGATCTTTGCGAGCTAGGCTCTTGCCTGTAAAAATCTATAAAAAGGACTACTGGGCCTTTGAAAAAAAAAAAAAAGAGGAGAAACTTTTGTATGGAAAAACTATAGCCAATCTGCAATACCAAAGCCTTCTAACATTCATAGCATTCCAAATTTAAGCATAGCATAGCCCAACATATCAATATTCCATATCATGGCCTATCAACCTCATATCATAGTTTCAATAGCATTCATAATCCACAACCCTTGTGCATAATCTATAGCCCCTGTGCATATCCATATACCAACATTTCACTTCACCAGCATATAGGATAGAGAAGTACTCTCCCTTTGCATACTCGTTCTGCAGGTTGCCATTCTGAGAAGCTTTTCTTATACAATCTAAGAGCAGCGGCTTCAAGCAAATCACTAGAGATAGAGGACAATGGAACGATTTTGAAGAAGCTCTGTTTGATTTCTTTGATTTCATTCTATTTAGCTTTCTTTAGTTTAATGTTGCATTGGTGTGTTTTTGTCATCTTGTTTTGACACTAATATTTTTGACACACACCTATTATAAAATTTTAAATCATTAGATATGAGTTATCAAGTTTTCTCACCTCATTCATAGCCACTTAATACAAATTTAAAACTCAAATCAAATTCTACTAAAGAAGGAAGGTAAAACAAGTTCAGGAATAACCCCAATCTTTGGATTATCCTTGAAACGGTCCTCCCCTACAAACTTCAAGTCACAAGGGCATCCTTCACCCAAGTATTTCCTATATACTTTCTTCCAAATGAGATTGAAGTTATATGTAGTTCTCCTCACAAGGTCTATTTCAAGGAACATACATCTAGAATCCCTATCCAAAAAATCCCCTTATCTACTTATAAATTAATAGTAATACAATTTTCCACTTAAAAGAGTTAATTAAGCCTTAGAAAACTAATATTAATCATTCCTTTAAAGCACACCAAAATTTTATAAATGGCAATATTCTCTTTTATGAGAGAATATGAGTCAGCTAGGTTTTGTCAAGAATATTTTTATCCAAGATATATCTCTCCAAGAATTGAGATCTAAACATGCCTAGGCATAATTTACCCTACTAACCCTTTTTATATCACAAGTTAGCACTCATAGATTCCTACACCTCTATCATGCCCATAAATGGCTATTAATGATACAATCCCCTTTTATATCAAAACAAAATTGACTATTACCACATTCTGATATAATTATTATACCCTCACCTCAAACTTTGACTTGATAGCACTGATAACAAAAAAATTATAATTAAGGGGTCAATACACATCATGTAGGTATACAAATCCCTTACACATTCATAACTTAAAATCCAAAAGTATCAACTTCAAAAATATGCTCAATATAGTGTTGCACTCCACCATATTTACTATTGATACCCTTAGTTCATCATAACTGACAATCTTACATGAGAATATAGTTGTAATACCATCATAACCATCTACTATAATAGGTGTAATAGTAAAGTTTCTAAAAAAATGTGCTAATCGAGAGAACTCTTAGAATGCTTCCATGAAGAGATACAATATTAAAATAATTTATATTCCACTTAAACTTTGCATGTTCTTCATATAAACAAAATATACAAAGTTCAATTTCCCAAGGGTATTCCCAATGAAATTATAATAGTCCTAGTAAAAACATAGCTTTAATTTATTTCAAATTCTATCATAAGTACACTCATCTAACATTGTTATACTGTCAAAAGTAGGTACATCATACTATTGATAACATATAATTTTTTTGGGTTGGAACAATGTTGTGCTTATAAATCAATGCCATGGGATAATGCTAATTGCTGCATTGATTCCATAATAATGGTATTAGATAGATTTTGACTTCTAGAGTTTAAACAAATTGTATGTTGCTAAATCATGACAATGGACTTTCCTATATCCATACATAGGGTAATGATATTTACTCATGTTTCTATCATGACAAGGATATTTGATGTGTCTTGCACACATAAGAATTAGCTTAGTATCTAGTTTAATAAGGTCTAAATTGATTTATTATAGGTCTTAACCATTTATTATAAATCATGTCAAGGTTTGTACACGAGGCCAAAGTGAGTAGGATGGGACTTTTAAAATTCTATGCACAACACATAACATTAAATGATTAAGGAACAAAATTCTATAGATTAATATAAATGATATGATCCCTATTAGATATATTGAGATAATATTATAACCAATATAAGAATAAATTTATTGACTTAATAATTATTTGTATCATGAATTTCAACATATTGAACAAGATAATTCATCTATTCCAAAATCCAAATTAACCAATCAAGATTAAATTTATCATTTTCATCAATATTATTATTTTAAATAATATTAATATATCATATTTAATCGATGTAGTTTACTTAATGCATCAAAAAAATCATAAGTAAGAAAGAAAATCATTATTATAAAAAGTAAATTATAAAACATTAGCTTCTTAGATAGATGGAATTCCCTTGCAATGAAGCTAGTGTAAAGGAATTCCATCTACCTAAGAAGTTGAGTCTGATGTATGTTTCTGATGGTGTTCAAGGACACTCTATTTTTCTGCCAAACTCACTATTGATTCCTGTTTTTGCTGCTCTTTGTATCTCTACTTGAGATTTCTATTGTTGACAACATCTATGTTGTCTATTATGTTGTTGTTATGTAACTGTTTTGAGGCTTTATAGTTGTTCGTTTGTTGCTACATTCCTTTGTTTCATGATCTTCTATCTACTATTTTGTTACAACTATGTAATCCACCCAGGGCTTAAATTTGATAGTCCACCTTGCCCATCATGAATTTCCTTTTCTATGGTCTAGTCTTCATTATTTCATTTCACATGACATTTCTTTTTTTTACTACAAGTTAAATTTTATATAATAAGGCACTGATAGGCGAGGGATAGGAATATTTTCAGCATAAGACACATGCCTCCCCTCTACCATAGAAGCATTGTCAATACCTAGGAGACCATCCCTTGGAATAGTTCAAAAAAGATGAAAATTTGTTCACCTGTTGTCCATTCATCTCAAACTTAAAAAATCTTAAAGTCTATTATAAATTTGGTTTATGATAGTATTAGCATAGAACTTTTAACATACTGACATTAAAATGAAACTAATGAATCATAATGCATTGGTGTGTTCTGCGTCATATGGGATACATCACCATTACAAATGTGAACAAAATAATGACTTTTAAAACATTTTAAATTCTTCTTTGTTTGGCATCTTTCCAAATTTCATACACTCTACTCCATTCCACTGTTGATACATCAAGCATTGTTAGAGACATTCTCATCAAAGCATCCAATATATCTAATGTTAGAGTTGTTCATCGGATATCTTTTCTTGAAAATCCTCTTTCACATGCCACTATACTTGCTAGAATAGTAAGGATTTTTTTCCATAGCTTTGTCATGCTTGGAAAACTTGTAAGTGAATCTATGACACAAAAAACCTTCCAAGATTCCTTCATTGATAATCCCTCACAATTAAGATGAAGAGTATCAACAAATATATGCAACTTTTGTTTACAAGCTTCAATATTAAATAGTGTTTCATTTTCTTCTCGCTCACATAAAGTATGTTTCATTTGTTGAAAAAGATCATCAAGCCAACACTTTAAATTATCTTCTCTAGCACAAGCATCCTTTAGATAATGACAAGGACTAAATAAATTTACAGAGTTGAAAAACACAAGATCAAGAAATCTTCCATTCATGCAATCTATAAGTGCTTGAACATATTCTTTTGCAAGTAACTCTCTAATGAACCATCAATGCAAGGTTTTAGTGATTGTTTTTGTGAATCAACATAATCACCATGTACATGTGAAATTGCCACAAACCATAATTCATGCCTATGAACAATTCTGTCTTTATCATTAATCTCTAAATAACCATATTTAGAGGCATCCAAGAATTTATATAAGGAACAAGTACCATCAGAAAATGTATCACTTCTCATATACCACCTTCTTAAAGTGTTTATAGTAATATCAATAGATGCCCCTAATGATGTAACATCAACATACTCTTCTTGAAATTTTCTATTTAGCTTGTTCAACATAAGCATTATATCTGCAAGCATGTGTAAACAAAATTGAACTGAAAATATTCTTGCCTTATCATACCATGACTCTCTCTTTTCATTTTTCCATAAAGTCAATATAGGAGGCATCAATACAACAATCCTTTCAATAACTTGTCCTCTTGAAAGCCATCTAACTCCATGAATTTGAAGAGCTTGAAGAGTTTCAAGTTGCATGACTTCCTGTAAAGAAATGAGTTCCTTGTTTCTTTTAGTAGAATTTTGTACCCAAGAATACACCTTATTTGCTAATTTCTCAACAAATAACAATTCAATAATTTTTTTGGAAGCATCTGATGTAGCTAAAGCTTCATGATGAGCAATGCAATGAACACCTACAAGATTAGGAACATCTTTTTTCATATAAGAAACAAACCCATTTTCACTACCAACCATGGATGAAGCACCATCTATGGATACAATTATTAAACGTGTATTTGAAATCCCCCTTTCTTCCTTTAAAACATTGATTGCATCATAAATTGTTTTTCCTTTTCCATCACAAACATTTATGAGCTTTAAAAATTGCAAAGTTGGCTGCCCCAACCCTTTTGAGTCTAAAAAAGTTGCATAGACCATAAGATGCTTCTCTAAACTGTGATCTATACTTTCATCCAACATCAAAGAGAAAAAAGGACTATCCAACATTCTAGCAGTTTGTACCTCTTCAAGATACTTAGATATAGCAAAAAGAAATTGATTTGCAGCCATCTAATTTGTGTATGAATTGTAGTCCTTATTCTTTGGCATGTTTGGTAACTATAATGTCATTTCAAGAGAGCAAAGTGATTCATATTTTGAAAGGGGTAAATCCTCTTGAACCATCCAAAAAACTAATTTCATAGTTGTGATGACTCTTTCCTTGTTAATGTCATCAACATAAATGCTATATGTTCTGTAATAGGTTTTGCTTTCTTTTCATTCCCACATGTCCATTTAGCTAGTGAAATCTTATGAATGTTTGAATTGGCACGAGAAACTAATGAATCATGTTGTAAATTAGTGCAACCATTACCTGCTCCCCATGGTCCAGTTGCATTATGTGTTTCACAATATATGCATTTCATAACTTTTTTTCATTCATATATTGTACATTTCAGCCACTTAAACTTTACTTTCCATTCCTCACGAAATTCTAGTTTTACTTCAAGTTTTTTTTTATCTGTGTATTGTTTTCTCTTGTTTGATATTCATCAGCATACTCTTCAATGTACCCCAAAATATCTAAGTCTTCATTTAAATCAAAATTATAATCTTCCTTGGGTACTACAACTTCTGATGTACTTGACCATGGAAAAAAAATGCTTGATAGAAGGCTGATTTTTTTTTCTCTGAGACATTTTCAAATTGTAATCCCTACATATTTTTAAAATAAGAAATATTTAGATATTCTGTTCAAATTCATCTAAATTTATTAAAAATGAACCATAATAATAATAATAATAATACAAACTAACAACCATATAGAGAATAGGCGGTTGTAGAAGGGGCTGTAGTGGTTGTATCAGAACAAAAGAAATAGGAATTTTTTTTATGGAATATTATTAAATGTGATCCAAAATTTTTGATAAAAAAAATCTACAATATTTCATTTTACTATGGTAAAATCTTACAAAATTTTAATATAAGATTTGTAAATCATTATTTTTTTAAAAGAACAAAAGAAATAAAATGAGAATCATTTTACTCTTCTTACTGTGCAGCAAAATCATTTTCTTTTTTGTTGTAAGTTGTAACTATGCAACAAAATCTCTTTACTGCAAATCTTCTTTCTTTTTTGTTGTAAATTGTAAGTGTGCAAAAAAACTTTCACTTTTTTGACTTTTTGCTTCTTGAGGATAATGAAGATTAAACTCTAAAACCAGATTAATAAAAGAAAAATGAAATATTTTGCACTGGTAAAACAAAAAAATAGTTTGAAGGAGAAGATTGTTTTTTTAATAAAAAATTCTATTAAAAAAACTCAAAAAGTATTTAGAATAAAAGAAATTGAAAACTATTTAGAATCTTTAAAAAAATCTAAAAATTTGAGATTTGTTTTCTCAACAATAGAAGTTTGCATTTAAAAAAAGAAGTTTTTATTCTTTTATTAAAGCATAGAAGAAGCTTCTATTAAAAAAATTTAAAATAAAAGTGTATATATATAAACTATTTTTGTATAGTTTCTAAAATAAATTGTATGTAGTAGCATATGGTTAAATATTTATTTTTACTATATTTTACAGTTAAAATCTTTAATTATAGGTATACGACCATCAAATTTAAGCCCTGAATCCATCTCCATAATATTTTATTTTGATTTTTTCAATAAAAAAATAGATAGAATTCTCTTTTTCTCTATAATAATTAAGTTTAACAAAAATGAGACTGTTAGATCGCAACAATGCACTTTTTCACCTCCATGTCTAATAATAAAATCAGTTGTGTCAGAGATTGAGAGAAATATTCCACGGTTTGTCCTAGTCGTCTAGCTTTACACTTGTCACTTACATTTTCTTGAAAGTTTTTGTGCTGCTTCATGCTTCCCATTTTGTATACATGTCTATAGAGCTTCACTAGATGCTACTCCACCAGATCTTCAATCTATCAAAATACATGCCCTCTGAGAGCCAAGTATGTGAGGTTAGGGGCCATGATTGAAGGAGTTGTGAGCAACTTTAATGGCCTTGTTCATATATTCTCTTGGGCCTCTACTACACTTGCTATTACATTTCCTATTCGAGGATCCAATATTTCAATATTCTTCCTAGAACTAAATCCACAAATTCTCTCCTATCCTAAAAATTTTCCTATCTCTTTATGCTTTGATGATGTGTATTTATGTGGCAATGGCAAGTGAATAGAGAAAATTAACCACATGCTACAAAACTAGCAACTATGAAAATATAATTGAATTAGTTAGGTTGCAAACATCCACCAATAGCAAGTCAACATGTAAATAGAACGTAAAAGAATATTTTGAAACAAAAGACTTATGGTTTCATTAAGGACTTTCAACCAGATCACCATGGCTATTCAATTAGGGATTCAGATCAAGATGGTACATGAGGAGCCCAAACAATGAACTTAGGAATGAATTGTAGGGATACAAGGCATGAAGTTAGGTAGAAGCACAAGATAAGTCGCCATTTAAAATATCTCATAATTTTTTATCAAGAATAAGGGGAACAAGATAATATAGAGAGCCATGAAAAGGTATTATCATTAGATGTCAACAAGTGGCATGAGAAAAATATTAGAATCATGGAAAAAGGACATTAGAACATTCAAAAGACAAGCGGGTGTTAAGACTAAATCATGGAGAATGAAAATGTGCATATTTGATGAAACAAAGTCTCTATAGAAAATGTGACCTAGTTCTTATAGTAAATTGTCATGTTCATGAATCACATATGTCTATATCACATCACATAAAAATATATAAGATAAGCATGTCTAGCAATCAAGGATAATGGACCATGAGAATTCATGATTCAGAACAATGAAGATATATTTGAGGGTGGGTGGTTAGAGTTCACAAAATTGTGTAATCAGAGCTCTAAAATACAATATAAGGATGAAAAGATAAAGTATAGTTTAAATAATAAAATTATTTAATAATTAAATGTAAAACTAAAATCTTAAATACCTCAAGAAAAACCATTAGGAAGGGTGAAAGTCATGGAGTGCAAGCTCAACAGGTGACCTTAAATGATCCTATGCAAGATGATACTATTTTAGTAGATTTGGTTAAGGAGGTTTTAGCTTCTAATATGAGTAAGGGGTCTACTCAGGGTTTGGAGTTGCAACAACACCTCCTTTAGAAAGGTCCTTCTGACAACTCTTCAAAAGGCATAAGATGGATCTTGAGAAGATTAAGGTTACTAGAGATTTATTGGTATAATCAAGGGTAGTTAAACCCATTGATGTTCACTTTTCTCAATCTACTCCATGATTATTCTCTCCTGGAATGTATGGGGGTTGAATAGCACCTCTCATCAAAAGGCTATTCATGATTTGGTGGCAGTTCATTTTCTGGACATCTTTTGTGTTCAGGAGACTAAGGTTTTTGTTGATGTCATGCTTTAGTATGCTTCTCGTATCTAGAATTTTGGTCAGTGTCAGTGCATTGGATCTTAGGGTAATTCTAGAGGTTTGGCTTTGGGATTCACACAAGATTACTCCCCTTTGGTGGATTTCTAGTCATTTTTCTATCTCTATGGTTGCTTCCGCTTTGGATTTTGGTGAGACTATTCTAATTACTAATGTTTATGCTCCTATTCAAATCTATGGTAAACTCCATCTTTGGGCTCATATTAGGTATGGTTGTTCTTGTGCTCCTTATCTTCCTTGGATCTTAGGTGGTGATTTAAATTCTATGTTTAGTTTGGAGGAGAAAAGAGGAGGGTTGCCTAGGTTAGGTTCTACTTTTGATCTTTTTCAAGCTTAGGAGGATTCTCTTGCTTTAGTTGATGCTAAGCCCTCTAATCAGATTTTCACTTCGAATAATAGACGGAGTGGAGAGGAAGCGATCTCTGAATGGTTGGATAGTTTTCTTATTTCTTGTTTTTGGGTTGGCGGTGGCTTGGTTACTAGTTCTAAAATTCTTGACTAGAGAGGTTCTAATCATTGGCCAATTGAATTTTATTCTTATTCTTTTGTTGTTCCAAAGAATCCTCCTTTTAAATTTTAGCTTATGTGGCTTCGGGACTCTTCGTTGCATGAATTAGTGGCTAAGTGGTGGAGAGAGGGAGGCCCTACTTATGGCACTACTATGTATTTCTTTGTTAAGAAAATCCAATATGTCAAATATCACCTTAAGAGATGGAATACGTTCTATTTTGGTAATCTTAAGTCCAAGAAGAGGAAAACTTTGGACCATCTTCTTGTAATTACTTTCCAAATTCAGGATAATGGATTCTCAGATACTCTTGGCAAAGCTAAATCCCAAGTCATACGAAATATGGAAGAGTGGGACCTTTGTGAGGAGATTTATTGGAAACAAAAGGCTTGGATTGATTGGCTCCAAGAAGGGGATATGAATACTCCTTTCTTTCATCATTCTATTCAGGCTTGTCATAATAAGGGGTACATTTCTTCTCTAGTTACTTCTATAGGGCTTCAAATTTCTTCTCTGGCAGCTATGTCTCATGAGGCTCGTCAATTTTACTCTACTCTTTTTGTTGAAGATTCCCCTCCTACTATTGTGGAGGATAATTTGATCCTTTCATGTATTCCCTCTCTAATCACCAATGTGATGAATGAGTCTCTCATTTTTTTGATTTCGTTGCCTGAGCTTGAGGAGGTTGTGTTTTGGATGAACAAAGGTAAAGCTCCAAGCTTGGATTGTTTCCCTGTTGAACTTTTTTAGGAGTTTTGGGATATTATTAATCTAGATCTATTGGGGGTTGTTTGGGAATCTCTTCATAGAAAGCAAATGCTTCGAGCCTTAAATTCTACCTTCTTGGTTCTCATTCCCAAAAAGGAGGGTGTTGATAAGCTTGAATTTTTTTGACCTATTGATCTTTGTAATGTGGTGTATAAGATTATCACTAAATTGATTGCAATGAGGCTCAAAACTTGTCTTCATGTTGTGATCTCTAAGGAACAAGGGGGTTTTGTGGCTAGAAAACAAATTTTGGATGGGGTGGTGGTGGCTTCCGAGGTTATTCACTCTATGGAAACTTCTAAGGAGATATCTATGTTCATCAAATTAGACATGGCCAAGGCTTATGATAGAGTCAAATGGAGTTTTCTTTAGAAAATTCTCTTAGCATTTGGTTTTAGTCCTGAATGGGTAAGTTGGACTATGAGTTGTGTTACTTATTCATCTTTCTCAGTTATTATGAATGGTGAACCTTCTAAGCCTTTTGGTGCTTCTAGAGGCCTTCACCAAGGGGATTCTCTTTCCCCTTACCTGTTTATTATTATGGTTACTTGAGTCTGGGCCATTTTCTAAAGTTTAGAGCTTCTCTAGGCTTGATTCATGGGTGGTAATGGGCCAATGGTTTGCCACAACTCTCTCATCTCCAATTTGTGTATGACACTACTCTTATGGGATTGGCTCGTCTTCAGGAAGTTGGATCTTTCAAGAAATCCTTGGATATTTATCTTGTTCCTTCATTTCAAAAAGTTAATAAGTGTAAATCCTCCATTTTCTTCTTTAATACTCCTCAGGCTATTCAGGGGCATATTGTTGATATTCTTCAATTTTAGATTGGGTCTCTTCCCTATGTCTATTTGGGAATTCCTCTTACTATTGGTAGACATCCCAAGTCCTTTTGGTAGATTATGCTTGACAAGTTGTATCAAAAGGTTAACCACTGCACTCACCATTGGTTATCCACTACTGCTCAATTGAATCTTTTAAAGTCTAGTATTTAAGCTCTTCCTATCTATAGGTGTTTTGCTCAAGCTGCTCCCATGTATTTTCTTTAGGAATTTGATGTCCTCTCTTGAAAATTTCTTTGGAATGGTAATTTATCAACCACTAAATGAAGCCTTGCTAAGTGGGAAATTATGTGTAGACCTAAGAATGAGGGTAGCCTTGACTTACGATCTACAATTTTGAAAGGGCAAGTTCTTGCTGCTAAGTTATATTAGTGTTGGTGTTCTAGCCAGAATCAGATTTGGGCACGTATTTTCACCCATATAAGTATCTTAAAGATGTTAATGTGTTTGATGTCCCCCACTTTCCTTTGGTAGGAAGTGGTTCTATGATTTGGAATACTTTGAAACTTGGGGCTCAGTTGGTAAAGAATGGTCTCTTTTAGATTTGTCATACGAGATTTCAAGCTCTTTTCTGGCTGGATTCTTAGGATGGTCATCTTTCTATCCTAATTTCTACTCATCCTCACCTTTAGCCCCTTTGTGATACTTTTACCAATGTTCGCTGGGACACTATTGACAATTATAATATTTCCCTTAATTGTGGGTTGGTTGTTCGTTTTCGCTGGAAACATCCTTTTGAGTGGCCTCCAGGAGGTTCTGAGGAAGATTGGGAAGAGTTGGCACAAATTCTAGAGTCTCGTGAGTGCACTACCTTGGTTGGGAATGATGTATTGGCTTAGGAAAGCAGTGATTT